>BQNB010086365.1:0-20096 GCA_026074375.1 Tanacetum coccineum | reverse complement strand
TCTTAGTTTATTCAATACCTATAACCTATAGTCATTCATATTTAGGTGTTGCTATATAAATTTTTGGACTTATTACTCATTCAAATTATGGTCTCAATTTTTGACTAGTTTCGTCGTTTCGGCAATAACTCATCCATTGAGTGTCTATATGACTCCATCCGAATTCCTACATGTACCTAAGATGTTTCTCTACCTCCTAGTCTAATTTATCAGGTCCTCATAGACTAAAAATATTTTGAAACATACCCAACAAGCTGCTGATCAAAAGCAGTCCCTAGGAACTTATGACTAATTTTTTTTGTGGCTTACGGAAATGAGCGTAATTTGAATTATATCGATGCTATTGATGTGAGGTCTGTCGAAGGTGATAGCCCTAATAATCCTCTACATGTGCCATAATTCCCTTTTCTAAAGTTAATGCAAACATATAGAGTTATTCTTGTTTTCCTAATAGTATACCAGATTTGATAAATTTTAGTAAAACAGCGATATCTCATTCATCTGGAGGAGATACGGCCCTATCCAAAGAACCACATACACTTAAGAAATATACCTGCATCCCTGTTAACTTTCCCAGGTACCTTATTATAACACCTCATATTTTAGGTCATTGTATGACATTATGAAATTCATAATTTATTTTTAGGGTTTTACGCATTTGCTCTTAAACCGTAAACGTTAAGTTAAATCGCGTAAACTAAAAATGATCATTCAATGTAAACGGGCATTAAACGATTAAATGTTTACATCAAGCAAGTGTTATATGATTATTATGAGGATAATTAATAACTTTGTTCATCTTAGTTTTATTGGCTACGTAAAATGCTTACGTTTCGCGATAAAACGCGTTTCGGCATTCCCGGAAGCACCAAAACCTAACTACGCTTAAACGAATACCCACGATTATACCCAATACCCAAAATAATCAATATAACATCACATGGGAGCCTATGTGGCCGAATTTTCAAGGATAGGACCAAGAATTATCAACTTGCTCAAAATATCTAGGTTAAGAAAGATCATAGGGAACCAACTCTTACACCATGAACCACTTGACTAATTAACCTTGTGCAAGGGTTAGAAAGTGACCATGGTTAGGTTAATTAGATATTTTCACTATAAATAGCATGCACGCCACTTCTTTCTTTCATAAACACTTAACAAAAATCACAAAATCTCTCCTATTGTTCCTTCTTATTACCACGGCTCAAAATAGTTATTTTTGGGTAAACATTGCTTGATTTTCTACTCATGATACAAGCATTACTCACAATCACTTCTTAGAGTATTCTAAGGTGGTTCCAAGGTTTGGTTCACCATTTGCAAGGAAGGAATCAAGATAAGAAGAAAGGTGTTTATTGGGGAAAAATTAGGTTTCATTCTATTTTTACAAGCCTAGAGTTTGAAGTCACAAGGGTGTGATTGGTTTTCTTTTCTCTACTCATCCACACAAGGTTATATATAAAGCTTAATCATTTCATAACTAAGATTTATGTGTTGATATGTTATACTTAGTTAAATCACCATCTAGGGTACTTTTGAATATGTAAAATGGATTTATAATATGATTATTGTTTTGTACACTTATTTACATGTCATATGGATGATAATAGACTTTATTATAAGTACCACATATGTAAAATATGGTTATAAGAGTTTTTATAGTAAACTACTAACTTAATTAATACATAAAACAAGGTTTTATAAAGAAATAAATATTAAATACTTAGGGGCTGTCCAAATACGAATTTTGGACAGTAGGTTATGATATTTTATAAAAATAATACGCCTCATGACGATTCCATAATGATAAGAAACTTGAAAAACCGATCTATAACGAAAAAGATACGTTAAAAACGAGTTTACGACTATAAATACTTTATAAAACTATTTTTATAAAAAGTTACTATTCATTACAGCAACTTTTATTTTTAAAACATCTAAAATATGATATAACTTTTGATTACGAGATCGTACACGCAAGAATCGTTAAAAACGGAACTATAACGAATAAACTACGACATTTTCGATAATTAAAGTTTATAAAAGAAATTTTATAAACTATGAACAGTAAAAATCACTATTCATCAGCGGGATTAACTTTGTAAAATATTATAAATCTTTTAATAACGAGAACGTACTCGAAGGAATCACTAAAATCGGAGTTAAAACGAATAAGTTATCGCGATTACAAGTTTACGCTAATTAAAACCCTAAAACGACAAATGAGCTGTTGTGAACAGTAATTTTACTATTCATCACAGAATTTTAAAAACTTTAAAATGTAATATTTTGATCGCTCGTCTTACTACGAAGACGTGGACGTAAGAAACGCGAGCAACGGGCTTAAAACGACCAAGTTAGGTCATTTTTACGAAAAGTATATTTATAAACGTTTTCACTTTATAAATACTATTTTACTAAAATGATTAGTCGGTGATTATGCTATATAGAATATTGAGTGGTTATCAAAGTGCTATATTACTAGGGAGTTTCATAATGAGGCCTCTTCGGATGGCGTATCGAGAGCTTTGTTGATTTACTATTTAAAGTGTCCTAAAACTCCTCGTACGTCCATGTCATGACCTCTTATTCTATATAGCCCGAACGTAGTATGATGTAACAACTATAAGATTAATATTCGATGATTAATTAAAGAACTGAACAGTACTTATACAGCCTTAATAAAAGTTTGCATTTTATCCGTCATGTGTGAACGTTTTTATCTGAGATTACTTGAGCTATCTGTACTCAATGTGAGTTCATAGCCCACGGTTTTACTTTAATCAACTTTATAAGTTTTTGGGTGAGAAACTTATGACGTTATACAAATTGGACCGCAGTGTAACATTTTATCATGATTACTTTTGACCTAAGTAGCGAATAACCCACTGTGGCCCATGCAATCATAACTGTTAAATCACATATATGTAGGTCTTGGATTACATTATGAGCGGCGAATGATTATAAATAGATCTATTTGAGGGATGACTTTACCCCTTTCCGGGTGACTAGCTATCATTAGAAACGAAAACGTATTTCAATGTCGGAACTGATTGTTAAGGTTTTGAACATTCATCACGGGCAATGTAGGCAATATTTATTCATATATAGTATCCATTATGTCGAGTTTTCGGTGTCATGAATCTTAGGAAAACGTAAATAATACATTTGTGATGTCTGCATGTGTTGCATTATCTCAGGAAAGTCATGGCGGTCCTGCATGATCTTTAGTAAACCATGAAAATTCAACCAACTTTATGTGACGTTTTAAAGCAATGTTTTTCAGAGGTCATTAAGCAACGAGTGCCGAAGGATACATTGGGGGTTATATTTTGAAGTCATGCATTAAAGATTAGTCCGCATTAACATTTTGTTTATCTTATGGGCTGTAAATCTTAGTTAACAATAACACTAAAGCTATCGGCTTTTGTAACAAAAAACTTAAAATAAATCCAATGGTATCAGTTTAAACGACTTTTGAGTCGTTCTTATTATCTTGTGTTATTGAATCTTGATAAGTAACACGACCCGTATCCCTTATTCCCGCTGCGACCCCATTTTTGGGGGTGTTACAGATTGGGTATCAAGAGCAAGGTAATAGAGAACCAGGTCCAAATGTTTTGCTGGACTATAACCGTTTTTCAACATTGCATTCATAAAAAGGGGTTTCCTCAATGGTCTCGGGACATACAAAATTATTTGTTTGCATTAGTTAGAAATACTAAGTGCTTACATTATTAATATACTATTTTACATATAGTATGTAAATTACTACTAAGTCTTATATTCGCATACTTATATAAGTTTTTACTTATGATTTCAATATTATCATGGTCCGATTTCGAACATTCTACTATTACATACTTAACAGAGCTGGAATATTCAGACATGGGGTCCCCCAGGATTACGGACCACCATCACCGGATTAACATACCTGGCCCAGAGGCACCACACCATCACCGGATTTCGTGCCTGGCCCGGAGGCCACACACCTTCACCCTATTTACATACCAATGTACCTTAGGAGCCAGAGTACGCCGGAGTTTATGGCCACCTGAGGATCAGGTCTTCCAGCTGAGGACAAGCCGTTACCCTGCTGTTTGTTTCACCTACTGCGACCGTCACCGGGATAATTCCTAGTCTGATCCAGATGAAAACCAAGATGAGGAGATCCTGAGGAGGATCGTCGTAAGGTATGTTTTTCCTTAATACTCCTACATCCTTCTGACATAGGAAGATGATGAGAGGAGGATAGGAGGAGGAGGCACCTAGCTCCTGCCGACTCTACATTTCGTTTAACCAGCTGTTGATCGTACCAGACTCCTATATTCTTTATCTCATACTCACCCATTTTCCCCAAACACCATCTCCATCTCCACCACCTCCCCTATCTTGTGCTGTTGATCTTGAAGTAACATGCCCCGGATCCTTATTCCGCTGCGACCCATTTTGGGGGTGTTACAATATCACTTCCTTCTGAGGAAGAGGTCAAGAGACTTCTTTCCTTAACCACTCCACCACATCACCACTTACTCCATTATCATCACCATTTCCTCCACCATTACCAGTCCCTATTTCATCACCACCTATACTCCTACCTTACACTGACCGTAGGGCGGATAGACCTGAGTTTTGCTTACCACCTCAGAAGAGGCTACTACTTACTGCTCCCGGACCCAGGTATGAGATTGGGGAGAGTTCCTCGATTGCTGCTACTAGACCGACTAGAGGTCATAGGGCAGACTATGGGTTTGTCGATACTATGGATGCTGAGATCCGACGACAGAGAGCCAAGGAGTTTGGCTATGGGATTAGAGATTCTTGGGTAGACTCGAGAGAGGTTGCTGAGGATATAGCACCGATGACCCTCGAAGGGGTCAATACTAGGGTGACCGAGCTTACTGCAGTTCAAGAGCAAGACACAGATGATATCTATGCTGTTATAGAGGATACTCATGACAGGTAGAGCCAGATGTATCAGAGGGTTAAGTCATTAGTTGATGATAGGCAGTACCATTATGAGACTGCACGACTGCTCGATCAGGAGGCTCAGGTTTCCCGAGAGGCATGGGCACACTCTATGGGACTTGGTTCGGCAGTCCACTATGAGCTTCAGGGATACATGACTCACATTGTGATGCAGGATCACCGTATTGATGCGCATGAGTCATTGGTAGCGACTCTTGCTGCACATGTTTCATTACTACAGGGACATTTAGCGAAGGCATTGGGCAAGATTCGAGCACTCTAGGCTAGAGACCAGACTCGTATAGGAGCCCCCGAGGGTGCTGGTAGTAGTTCCTAGATTTTGGTTATGTTGTAGCTATGCTATGCAGCCTGTTAAGTATTATGGGTTATTCCCAGCTAGCAGACTGTATAGATCTTTTGTTTTGTTTAGCTACTTAGTATAAGTCTTTTGTTCAGGTATTAGCTATCTTATACAGCATACTAAGTATTACGGGTATATCCCGGCTAGTATGGCTTTAGGTTATTTCTTTTGTCTTGTAACCTAAGTGTAGTAATCATTTTGTATCCGAACCAAACATGTATATTTTTACAAGTTATATATGAAATGGACGGATTATGTTATCTATGAAATTGAAGTTATTATAAATGAATGTCGATTTGGTTATACCATGGTTAAATTCAATAACAGTTATACATTTCACTGTGTGATGTGATCTTATTTTATTTATGGTACATATGTTATGTCACGTTATGATTGTATAAAAATCTGACAGGTATTATGTTTTCTTATGATTAGAAGAAAATGGCACCAAAGCGAGCCACAAGGGCAACACCAGTTACAGCACCATCAACTACCACTACATCTGTCACCAATGCCCAACTGCAGGCAATGATTGAGCAGGGCGTCGCTGCTATAATAGCATCACGTGATGCAAACAGGAATGGCGATGATAGCCACACTTCGGGGACGGGTGCCAGAAGGCGTGTGTAGGTTGCTCGTGAATGCACCTACCCGGACTTCCTAAAATGCCAACCCTTGAACTTCAAGGGCACTGAGGGAGTGGTTTGACTCACCCAGTAGTTCAAAGAGATAGAGTCTATTTTTAGCATAAGCAACTGTATAGTAGCATGCCAGGTCAAATTTGCTACTTGTACCCTGCAAGGAAATGCTCTTACATGGTGGAACTCCTATGTTAAGACCATTACTCCCGAAGCTGCCCATGCAATGCCATGGAGGACACTGAAAAAGATGATGAAGGACAAATACTGCCCAAGGGGCGAAATTAAGAAGTTGGAGTTTGAATTGTAGAATTTGAAGGTGAAGGGTACCGATGTGGTAGCCTATAGCCAACGTTTCCAAGAACTGGCACTAATGTGCGATCGGATGTTTTTGGAAGAAATAGACAAGGTTGAGAGATATGTCGGTGGTTTGCCCGACACGATCCATAGCAGTGTGATGGCAACTAAGCCAAAAACTATGCAAGATGCCATTGAGTTCGCCACTGAACTCATGGACAAGAAGATCATTACTTGGGCTGAACGTCAGGCTGACAACAAAAGGAAGTCTGATGACACCGCCAGGAACAACCAGAATTAGCAACCAAACAAGAGACAGAACACTGGAAGATCTTATGCTGTAGGAAATGGTGACAGGAGACCATACGGAGGGTCTAGACCTCTGTGTACTAAATGTAACTATCACCATGACGGTCCTTGTGCTCCCAAATGCCACAAATGCAACCGATTTTGTCATTTATCTCGTAACTGTAGAAACCCCCAAAATGGCAACACTGGGGGCAATGGATGTTTTGAATGTGGTGTTCAGGGACATTTCAAGAAGGATTGTCCAAAACTGAAGAACAACAACAACCGGGGTAATCGAGATGGAAATGCCAGGGCTCAGGCAAAGGTGTATGTAGTGGGAAATGCAGGGACAAACCCAGATAACAATTTCGTCATGAGTACATTTCTCCTAAACAACCGTTATGCATCTATTTTATTTGATACCGGTGCCGATAGGAGTTTTGTATCTACTACATTTAGCTCCCGAATTGTTATCACTCCAACTGCATTAGATCATGATTACAATGTCGAATTAGCCGACGGGCGAATTGTTGGGTTAAACACTATTATTCGGGGTTGTACGTTAAACTTCTTAAATCATCCTTTCAACATAGACCTAATGCCCGTAGAACTAGGTAGTTTTGACGTAATAATTGGTATGGATTGGTTGGCAAAGTACCATGCCGTTATTATCTGTGCGGAAAAGATCGTTCGTATTCCTTTTGGAGACAAAATTTTAATCGTTCGAGGTGACGGAAGCAGCATTGAACACGGGACTCGATTGAACATCATCTCGTATACTAAGGCTCAAGAGTATTTAACGAAGGGATGTAACATATTCTTAGCAAATATCACCGCAACCAAAGACGAAGACAAGTCAAAGGGGAAACGACTTGAAGACGTGCCAGTTGTTTAAGAATTTCCTGAAGTTTTTCCTAAGGACTTGTCGGGTATACCACCCACTTGACAAGTGGAATTTTGAATCGATTTGATACCTGGTGCTGCACCTGTAGCACGGGCACCATATAGATTATCACCGTCCAAAATGAAGGAACTAGCGGAGCAACTACAGGAACTTGCGGACAAGGACTTCATAAGACCAAGTTCCTCACCCTGAGGAGCTCCGGTCCTATTTGTCAAGAAGAAAGATGGATCTTTCCGGATGTGCATCGATTACAGGGAATTGAACAAACTGACAGTGAAGAACCATTACCCACTCCCAAGGATCGACGACCTATTCGACCAGCTGCAAGGGTCGAGTATTTATTCAAAGATCGATCTGAGGTCAGGGTATCACCAGTTGAGAGTTCGGGAAAAAGACATTCCCAAGACTGCATTCAGGACTCGATATGGTCACTATGAATTTCAAGTCATGCCTTTTGGTTTGACAAATGCACCGGCCGTGTTCATGGACCTCATGAACCGGGTGTGTAAACCATATCTGGACAAGTTTGTAATTGTCTTCATTGATGACATTCTGATCTACTCCAAAAGTAAGAAGGAACATGAAGAACACCTTAGGCAGATCTTGAAATTGCTTAAGAAGGAAGAATTGTACGCCAAGTTCTCTAAGTGTGAATTCTGGATCTCTAGGGTACAATTCCTCAGTCACATGATTGACTGTCGAGGTATTTACGTTGACCTTGCAAAGATTGAATCCATCAAGGATTGGGCGTCTCCTAAAACACCAACAGAGATTCGCCAATTTTTGGGCCTTGCCGACTATTATAGAAGATTCATCAAAGGGTTTTCAAAGATCGCCAAGTCAATGACCAAACTAACCCAGAAAGGTGTCAAGTTTGATTGGGGCGATAAACAAGAAGCAGCATTTCAATTGATTAAGCAGAAATTATGTAGTGCACCAATTCTAGCTTTACCTGAAGGAAGCGAAGATTTTGTGGTATACTGCGATGCTTCGATCCAAGGTTTAGGTGCTGTGTTGATGCAGAGAGAGAAAGTGATCACTTATGCATTACGCTAATTAAAAATTCATGAAAAGAACTATACGACTCATGATTTAGAACTTCGGGCAGTAGTGTTCGCTCTAAAGATTTGGAGGCACTATCTGTACGGAACCAAGTGCACGGTGTTTATTGATCACAAGAGTTTACAACACATTCTTGATCAGAAAGAATTAAATATGAGGCAACGTCGCTGGTTAGAGTTGTTGAGTGATTACGATTGTAAAATTTGTTATCACCCAGGGAAGGCGAATGTTGTAGCTGATGCTCTGAGCAGGAAAGAACGAGAACCACTAAGGGTTCGGGCCTTAGTAATGACTATCGGCTTGGATCTTCCTAAAAATATCTTGAAAGCTTAGACTGAAGCACGGAAACCAGAGAACATCAAGAGCAAAGATGTTGGGGGTATGCTAATTGAAAATTCCAAGGATCCAGAGAAGTTCAGGATGGAAAAGTTGGAACCCCGTGTGGATGGAACTCTATGCCTCAATGGTATGAGTTGGTTACCCTGCTATGGCGATTTGCGGACTTTGATCATGCACGAGTCCCACAAATCAAAATACTCAATACATTCGGGTTCCGATAAGATGTACCAAGATATGAAGAAGCTATATTGGTGGCCTAATATGAAAGCCAACATCGCCACCTATGTTAGCAGGTGCTTGACCTGTGCTAAGGTCAAGGCCGAGCATCAGAGATCATCGGGTTTGTTGGTACAACCCGAGATACCTCAATGGAAGTGGGACAATATCATAATGGATTTTGTCACAAAGCTTCCTAAGTCATCACAAGGATATGACACCATTTGGGTGATCGTTGACCGACTTACAAAGTCTGCAATTTTTGTACCCATGAGGGAAACTGACCCTCTGGAGAAACTGGCAAGAATGTACCTAAAAGAGGTAGTAACAAGGCACGGAATACCGGTCTCGATTATTTGTGATCGTGACCCTAGGTTCGCATCAAACTTCTGGAGATCACTTTAGAAAGCTTTGGGTACAAGTTTGGATATGAGTACGGCATATCATTCGCAAACTGACGGACAAAGCGAGAGAACCATTCAAACTCTCGAAGATATGCTTTGTGCTTGCGTGATCGACTTCGGAAATGGTTGGGTTAAACATTTGCCATTGGTCGAGTTTTCATACAATATCAATTATCATGCTAGCATTAAGGCTGCACCCTTTGAGGCACTTTATGGTAGAAAATGTCATTCGCCTGTTTGTTGGGCTGAGGTTGGAGAAGTTTAACTCACCGGTCCAGAAATAGTTCAAGAGATGACCGAGAAAATCATTCAAGTTAAACAAAGGATGCAAGCCGCTCGTGATAGGCAAAAGAGCTACGCTGATTTAAAGCATAAGCCGATGGAGTTTCAGGTTGGAGATCAAGTTATGCTGAAGGTTTCACCTTGGAAAGGGGTAGTACGTTTTGGCAAACGGGGGAAGTTAAATCCCAGATATGTTGGACCTTTCAAGGTGATAAAAAGGGTTGGAGACGTTGCTTACAAGCTTGAGCTTCTAGAGGAGCTGAGCAGGGTTCACAATACGTTCCACGTATCCAACTTGAAAAAGTGTCATGCCGACGAACCATTAGCAGTTCCTTTGGATGGACTTCATTTTGATGACAAGCTTCAGTTTGTCGAGGAACCTATAGAGATCACAGATCGTGAGGTTAAACGGTTGAAGCGAAGCCATATCCCATTAGTCAAGGTTTGATGGAACTCCAAGAGAGGTCCTGAGTTTATGTGGGAACGCGAGGATCAATTCCGGAAGAAATATCCACACCTCTTCACCAAGACCGCACCGTTGTCAAGTGCCATGTCATAAGCCTTGAGGACAAGGCTCATTTAACGGGGGAAGACTATAACACCTCGTATTTTAGGTCATTGTATGACATTATGAAATTCATAATTTATTTTTAGGGTTTTACGCGTTTACTCTTAAACCGTAAACTTTAAGTTAAATCGCGTAAACTGAAAATGATCATACAATGTAAACGGGCATTAAACGATTAAATGTTTGTATCAAGCAAGTGTTATATGATTATTATGAGGATAATTAATGACTTTGTTCATTTTATTTTTATTGGCTACGTAAAATTCTTACGTTTCATAATAAAATACGTTTAGGCATACCCGGAAGTTCTAAAACCTAACTACGCCTAAACAAATACCCACGTTTATACCCAATACTCAAAATATTAGCTTAACTTAACTAGGGTTAGAAAGTAACTAGGGTTAAGTTAGTAAGATATTTATGCTATAAATAAGCATGCATGCATGGCTAATGTTTACAACTTCTATACTTAACCAAATTACACTTTCTTCCTCCCTTTTGCACCCTCAAAACCCACGGCAACAATTGGCCACCAAACAAAATTCATAACTTGATTTTCTAAGTTTATACAACCCTATACACAACATACTTAAGGTATTCTAAGGTGTTGGGAAGCATTGGTTCATCATTTTCAAGTAAGAAGAAGAAAAAGGAAAGATTAGGGTTTTGAAAACCTAATCTAGGGTTATAAGCTTGGAAGCTTTATTTTTGAATCTAAACACGGGTTTAGAACTTATTTCACATCTCTTAGATCATCACTAAGGTTTTCTTAAATTCTTTATACTTTTCTTTCTTATGATTTTATGTATTACATGTTAAATATAGCCATAATCACCACTAATGACTTTTAAATGTATAAAATGGATTTTTATTTGAGTTTATCAATTTATACACTTATTCTCATGTCCTAATGTTATAAATATCATGGAAAAGTAAATATAAAAGTATGTTAACTTATAGTTTAAGTATAAACATGTTTAAAGCTAATTAGGGTTTTATAAGTTTTCTTAAACTTCACATGTGAAAATAATGAAAGTAAAAGGATTGAACTTGTTACAATGAAATTATATGGACTAGGGATGATATTAGACTTTATTATAAGTACCACATATGTAAAATATGGTTATAAGAGTTTTTATAGTAAACTACTAACTTAATAAGTACATAAAACAAGGTTTTATAAAGAAACAAACATGAAATACATAGGGGCTGTCCAAATTCGAATTTTGGACAGTAGGTTATGATATTTTATAAAAATAATACGCCTCGTGACGATTCCATAATGATAAGAAACTTGAAAAACCGATCTATAACGAAAAAGATACGTTAAAAACGAGTTTACGACTATAAAAACTTTATAAAACTATTTTTATAAAAAGTTACTATTCATTACAGCAACTTTTACTTTTAAAACCTCTAAAATATGATATAACTTTTGATTACGAGATCGTACACGCAAGAATCGTTAAAAACGGAACTATAACGAATAAACTACGACGTTTTTAATAATTAAAGTTTATAAAAGTAATTTTATAAACTATGAACAGTAAAAATCACTATTCATCAGTGAATTTATTTGTGAGGTTATTATAATCTTTTAATAAGTGATCGTAACTCGAAGGAATCACTAAATCGGAGTTAAAAGATTATGTTATCGTCGATTACGATGTTACGCTATTAAGACGTTTACGACCAAAATGAGCTGTCATGAAACAGTTAATTTTTTACTATTCATCGCAGAATTTTAAAAACTTAAAAATGTAATATTTTGATCGCTCATCTTACTACGAAGACGTGGACGTAAGAACACGCGAGCAACGGGTTTAAAAGAACCAACAAGGTCATTTTTACGAAAAGTATATTTCTAAACGATTTCACCCTTCTAAAATATTATTTTACTAAACGATTTAGTCGGTGATATATGCTCTTATAGAATAATGAGTGGTTTTCAAAAGTGTTATATTACTAGGGAGTTTCATCAATGAGGCACTTCCTTCGGATGGCGATATCGTGAGTTGTTGGATTTACGTTTAAAGTGCTAAACTCTCGTACGTCATGTCAATGGACCTCTTTATTTATGATAGCCGACGATAGTATGATGTAACAATAATAAGATTATTTTTCGATGTTAATTAAAGTACTCTAGTACTTATACAAACCTTTATTTAATTAGGTTAATTTATCGTCTTGTGTGACGTTTTATCTGAGATTAATTGACTATCTGTTACTCAAGGTGAGTCATAGCCCCACTTTTTAAGTTGACGGAATTATTATTAATTGGGTGTGAACATGCTTTGTTTTATAAATTGGACGCAAGTTTGAAAGTATATTGTTTTATGTGTTGGCTAAAGTAGGCGATAACCTCTGAGCCCATTTATTCATGAACTGTTGTTTGTCATAGAGTGTAAGTTGTGAATTACATTATGTGAGCGCGATTGATATAAATAGATCTATTGGGATTAAACTCCCGTTTGGGTGAATTAGCTATAACTTAGGATCACGAAACGCTTTGACCATGTCGGACTTGGATGTTGCGGGTTACAACATCTTGTAATCGGGCAAAATAAATGCTTAAATGCAAATTATAGTGAGCTTTTCGGTGTCATGAGCTTAGTGCATACATATAATTCTGGTTTTGTTGATTTTGTTGGTTAGGTTGTAAAACATCACGTGAAAGTCTTGCGGTCCTGCATAATTTATTACATAACCTATGAATTCACCAACCAATTTTTGTTGACGTTTTAAGCAATGTTTCGGAGGTAATTAGGCACGAGATGCCAAGGATTGCATTAGGATTATGTTTGGGAATTGAATAGTTAATGACTATGTGTATCATGTTTTGGGAAATTATGTTGTCTTTTGTAATTATGAAAACAAAGAACAAGTAAGCTATAAGCTTTTGGTATTATATCTTTTATTTAAATCTCAATGTATCAGGTTTAAACGACTTTTGAGTGTTATTATATATGGCTTGTGCTGTTGATCTTGAAGTTAAGTAACATTGCCCGGAATCCTTATTCCGCTGCGACCCATTTGGGGTGTTACACATTATTTTATCCACTAATTATTTAGTTAGGGTTTAGCGATTGCTTATAAAAAACCTTTTTTTTTTTTTTTTTCATAAATCGTTAAGCTAAATCGCGTAAACTGAAATCTGATCATACAATGTTAACGGGCATTTTTAACCATTTAAAAGTTTATTATCTAACAAGTGTTATATGATTATTTAGAGGATAATTATTAACTTTGTTCTTCATATTTTTATTGGTTACGTCAACTGGCTTAAGGTTCACGATAAAATGCGTTTAGGCGTTCCCGAAAGTTCCAAAAACCTAACTACGCTTAACGAATACCCACGATTATACCCATATACCCAAAATAATCAATAACTACTCATATATTTTTGTGTGCCCGAAATTTTGATGTAGGACCAAAGTTTGCAACTTAGTCCAATAATATTTGATATTAAGAATTAATCTAGGAAACATTCTTTACACCATGAACCACTTGGCAATTTAACCTTGTGCAAGGGTTAGAAAGTAACCATAAGTTAGGTTAATAAGATATTTTCACTATAAATACACATGCATGCATAAGTAAACTTTACATAAACTCTATTATTACAAATTTATTTCTTTCTCTCTTTTGTATGCCAATACCCACGCGCCAAAATAGCAAAACATAATCAAACCATTCAAAATTTTTATCAATCATACAAACTTTACACATCAATCCTAGGCATATGAAGTGTTTTCTAGCATTGGATCATCATTTGCTATAAGGATTAAGGAAGACAATGAAGGATTTATGGGTTTCAACCTAATCTAGGGTTTATAAGCTTGTAGCTTTGGTTTGGGTCTAAACACAGGTTTTTAGAATTCTGTTATAATCTCATACCATTTATCACTAAGGTCTTCCTAATTCCTTTATACTTTTATTTCTTATGATTTTATGTGTATATGTTACAAATATGGCATAATTCACACTAAGGACTTTTTAATATGTAAAGTGTAGTTATTATTTATGTTTCTGCATTTATGCAATTATTTCTTATGTCATAAGGTCATATATATCTGGAATAGTGAAAGTAAAAGATGTTGACATTGATTGAGTTAAATTGTATAGGTTAAGTAGGGTTTTATAAGGTTTCTGTAATCATTTCACCATGTGAAAATATGGAAAGTAAATTGTTAACTTGTTAATCATGACAAATAAAAATTATATGGACTTATGGACATTAATATAAAGTATCGACATTTGTTAAATGTTTATTAGGGTTTTTAAAGTAAACTACTAAATTAAATAATACATAAAACAAGTTTTAAACACATTTTGGAAAATAATATCTTAGGGGCTGTTTTGTAATTCGAAAAATACATATATGTTTTATGATTTAAATATAATACTACCATGTAAGGGATAGATGGTCTAGAATCTCGAAAAACCGGTTAAAAACGAAGAAGATTACGCCATTTACAGTTCTAGATAGTTATTACTTTTATAAAGACTATTTTTATAAAATTTATATTCACCACAGAAATTATACTTTATAAACATCCATAATATGATAAAACTTTCAATTACGAGAAACGTACTCGAAAGAATCGCTAAAAAAACGGAGCTATAACGAATAAGATACGACAAAAACGGGTTTTACGTTAATTAAAACCTAAAAAAACGACGTTAAGTTAAAATAGCTGTTCTGTGACAGTAATAAACACTTATATTCATCGCAGAAATCAAAAACTTGAAAATGTAATTTTTGACTCTACTCGCTTACTACGAACGACTGGTGGACTAAGAATCGCGTTAGTAGCAACGGGCTTAAAACGACCAAATTAGGTCATTTTTACGAAAAGTATATTTATAAACGTTTTCACTTTATAAATATTATTTTACTAAAACGATTAGTCGGTGATTATGCTATATAGAATATTAAGTGGTTATCAAAGTGCTATAATACTAGGGAGTTTCATAATGAGGCCTCTTCGGATGGCGTATCGACGAGTTGTTGGATTTACGATTTAAAGTGTCCTAAACTCTCTAGTCAATTGTCATGACTCTTTTAATTATGATAGCCCGAACGATAGTACGATGTAACAACTATAAGATTATATTCAATGTTATTAATTAAAGTACTCGGTACTTATACGACCTTAATTTAAATAGGTTGCATCTATCGTCTTGCGTGACGTTTTATGTAACACCCCCAAAATGGGTCGCAGCGGAATATGGATCCGGGGCATGTTACTTTGAGATCAACAACACAAGATATATATAAGAACGACACAAAAGTCGTTTAGATGGATACATTGGATTTAAATAAGAGACATATTACAAAAGCTTATAGCTTTACTTGTTCTTTGTTTCATATTACAAAAGACAACATAGATTTCCCCAAAACATTATGCACATAAGTCTTTAAACGGTACATGCAAAACATAATCCAATGATAACTGGCAATCTCGTGCTTAATGACCTCCCTGAAAAACATTGCTTAAAACGTCAACAAAATTGTTGGTGGATTTAATAGGTTTATGTATTAATTCTGCAGGACCGCAAGATTTTCTCGTTGATGGTCACTTACTGATGCCACACTCACAAAACCAGATTATTGTTGCATAAGCTCATGACACCGAAGCTCAACCTATATTTGCTAATTATAGCCAGTTATTTGCCCAGGACAGATGTTGTAACCCGACAACATCCAAAGTCCGACCTGGTCATAGTTCATTCATGTGATCGCTATATCACCTAAATGGGCGAGGTTAATCCCATAGATCTATTAATCTCATTCGCGCTACATAATGTAATTAGCATTACATCTATGCAATTGACAGTTCATGATAATGGCTCGGGAGGGTTATTGCTACTTGCAACACAAATCAAATATACTTTCAACACTTGCGTCAATTTATAAATCAAGCATGTTCTCAACCCAAATAATAATTAAACTCAGTAAACTGTAAAAGGTGGGAGCTTGAATCTCCTTGAATACAGATAGCTCAATTAATCTCAGATAAAATGTCACACAAGGAGAATAAATGCTACCTATATAATTAAGGGCTGTATAAGTCACTGAGTTTATTAATTTAATAACATTTAATACATCTTCTAGTTGTTACATCGTCTAACGTTCGGGCTATATAAATAAAGAGGTCATGACATGTCGTACGAGGATTTAGGACACTTTAAATCGTAAATCCAACAACGAATCGATAACGCCATCGAAGAGCCTCATTATGAAACTCCTAGTAATATAGCACTTTGTTACCACTCATTATATCTATATAGCATAATCACCGACTATCGTTTTAGTAAAATAATATTTATAAAGTGAAGTTCATAAAAATACTTTCGTAAATTATGACCTAGTTTGGTCGGTTTTAAAGCCCGTTGCTCGCGGTTTCTTAGTCACGTCTTTGTAGTAGCGAGCGTTCAAAATATTACATTTTCAAGGAACTTTTTAAGATTTGCGATGAATAGTAAACATTATTGTTTCACCGACTGTTCATGACAGCTCATTTGTCGTTTTAGGCTTTAATTAGCGTAAACTCGTAATCGCGATAACTTATTCGTTTTAACTCCGATTTTAGTGATTCCTTCGAGTACGTTCACGTTATTAAAAGATTTATAATATCTCACAAATTTATCCACTGATGAATAGTGATTTTTACTGTTCATAGTTTATAAAATTACTTTTATAAACTTTAATTATCGAAAATGTCGTAATTTACTCGTTATAGTTCCGTTTTGAACGATTCTTGCGTGTACGATCTCGTAATCAAAAGTTATATCATATTTTAGATGTTTTAAACTCAAAGTTGCTGTAATGAATAGTAACTTTTTATAAAAATAGTTTTATAAAAGTTTTTATAGTCGTAAACTCGTTTTTAACGTATCTTTTTCGTTATAGATCGGTTTTTCAAGTTTCTTATCATTATGGAATCGTCATGAGGCGTATTATTTTTATAAAATATCATAACCTACTGTCCAAAATTCGAATTTGGACAGCCCCTATGTATTTCATGTTTGTTTCTTTATAAAACCTTGTTTTATGTACTTATTAAGTTAGTAGTTTACTATAAAAACTCTTATAACCATATTTTACATATGTGGTACTTATAATAAAGTCTAATATCATCCCTAGTCCATATAATTTCATTGTAACAAGTTCAATCCTTTTACTTTCATTATTTTCACATGTGAAGTTTAAGAAAACTTATAAAACCCTAATTAGCTTTAAACATGTTTATACTTAAACTATAAGTTAACATACTTTTATATTTACTTTTCCATGATATTTATAACATTAGGACATGAGAATAAGTGTATAAATTGATAAACTCAAATAAAAATCCATTTTATACATTTAAAAGTCATTAGTGGTGATTATGGCTATATTTAACATGTAATACATAAAATCATAAGAAAGAAAAGTATAAAGGATTTAAGAAAATGATGTAAGAGATGTGAAATGAGTTCTAAACCCGTGTTTAGATTCAAAAACAAAGCTTCCAAGCTTATAACCCAAGATTAGGTTTTCAAAACCCTAATCTTTCCTTTTTCTTCTTCTTACTTGAAAATGATGAACCAATGCTTCCCAACACCTTAGAATACCTTAAGTATGTTGTGTATAGGGTTGTATATACTTAGAAAATCAAAGTGTGGATTTTGTTTGGTGCTTCAAGTTGGCCGTGGGTTTTGGACTTGTAAAAGAGAGAAATATTATGAATTTTGCATGTAAATAAGGAAGGTTAAGTGTAGAAGTTGTAAACATTAGCCATGCATGCATGCTTATTTATAGTATAAATATCTTACTAACTTAACCCTAGTTACTTTCTAACCCTAGTTAAGTTAGCATGACAAGTTTGAAAAAAATGTGTAAGACTTACTTTATGTAATATCTAGATATTATGTTAAAAAGATGACTCTTGGTCTAATCTTCAAAATTTCGGCATTATATGTATATATATAATGTTATTTTTGATTATTTAGGGTATTGGGTATAATCGTGGGTATTTGTTTAGGCGTAGTTAGGTTTTAGAACTTCCGGGTATGCCTAAACGTATTTTATTATGAAACGTAAGAATTTTACGTAGCCAATAAAAATAAAATGAACAAAGTCATTAATTATCCTCATAATAATCATATAACACTTGCTTGATGTAAACATTTAATCGTTTAATGCCCGTTTACATTGTATGATCATTTTCAGTTTACGCGATTTAACTTAAAGTTTACGGTTTAAGAGTAAACGCGTAAAACCCTAAAAATAAATTATGAAATACATAATGTCATACAATGACCTAAAATACGAGGTGTTATACATAAGGGGACTTAACAACTGTTAGTGAGGGTCGCTAAAGAGAGGGACCAACGATAGAAAATGTTTCTCAATTAAGGATGGACGGTGCATTTTTTTTGGGTCAAAGGACTATAGGTTGCGGTCAACGCAAACCACAAGGACGAACGGTGTAATTTACTCAAATAAGATGGTTAATCCCTGTCCTCTTAAAGTGTAAATAAGTAGAAACGAGATGGAAAGGAACTCACTTGTGACGGTGCTATTTTGTTACTAAGAGCACAAGGTACAGTGGAGCCGTCGTGCAAAAATGATGCCACATCACAACTTTTTCCCATAATACTAAAACACCCCATAACATCAAAAACAGGCTCCTTGTTTAACACCAACATTTCTGGTGTTATGGGGACCCCACCTTTTTTTAATTTTTTTTTCAACAACAACAACAATATATGTTTAAAAACAATACATTAAAAAATACATCTAATTAATAAATAATACATTAAAATTCATTAATAAAAAAACAATACATTAAAAATTCAACAATAAAAATAAAACATACAACTAATGATTAAGGTTCCACAAATGCTCCACAAGATCGTGTCGAAGGTCGTCGTGAACTCTCCTATCCCGAAATTCTTTATTTTTCCTTCGTAGTCTCTCACATTGTTCGACCCAAGTACGTTGAATATTACTTTAAGGAGAAATGTACATATCGGCATACTCACTAATATCGAATTTTTGATCTTTTAATATCATGTTATGGAATATCATGCAACAATACATGATTCTTTAAATCGTGTTCATTTGATATGCTCATGCAGGTTGTTGTATAATTCCACATCGACCTTGTAGGACTTCGAAAGCTCTTTCAATATCTTTTTTTGCACTTTCTTGAACTCTTTTAAACTTCATTATTTTTTGATCCCTTGTCATAGTAAACGCTTTAACAAAATTGAGGATAAATTCCATCCGCTAAATAATAACCTTTTTCGTACGTTTTTCCGTTTACTACAAACGGAGCTTCTGGAGCTTTATCCGTTAGAAGGTCATCAAATAACGGTGAACCATATAAAACATTAAGGTCGTTATTTGCCCCCGGTACCCCAAAATATGCATGCCAAAACCACAATTGTTGATCCGCGACGGCCTCAAGCATATAGTCGGGTATTTTTTATCACGTCTTTTGAATTGACCATGTAAGGCTTTAGGACACTTTATCCATTCCCAATGCATACAATCAATGTTCTCGGGCATTCCGGGAGTCCATGTTTCCTTTCATGCAATTCATATATATGTTGGACATCTTCTAAAGTAGGTTTTCTCAAAAACTCTTCAACATACAATATATATATATGCATTTAGTGAAGTTCCATAAACATTCACGTGAACAACGTTCGACAACTTGCAAATACTCATTAAATGCATCGGGTGATGTACCATATGCCAATTGGCGTATAG
>BQNB010086364.1:5275-28212 GCA_026074375.1 Tanacetum coccineum | reverse complement strand
TTAATACTGCTCAACCCAGAACAACAGTAAATAGTGCAAGACCAATGACAAATGTTTTTAATAAAGCACATTCAATTGTTAGAAGGCCCATTAACAACAAAACAGCAACTAAAAATACTAATTTTAATCAAAAGGTTAATACTGCTAGGCCAAAAGTTGTACTTAATGCTGTTAAGGGAAACTAGGAAAGCAAAAAGAAATTTTAGACCATGTTTCCAAACATAAAAATGCATCAATGATATTTAAAAGATTTGATTATATTGATGCACAAGGCAGATCCAAGTCAGTGATGGCTTGGGTCCCCAAAAGAGACTGATTTTCTTACCTTATGTGTAGGGCAATCCACAATAAGATTTGCAGGAGAAAGGAGTGATTAACAGTGGATGCTCAAGGCACATGACATGGAACATGTCCTATCTTACTGACTTTGAAGAAATTGATGAAGGATATGTTACCTTTGGAGGTAACCCCAAAGGAGGGAAAATCACAGGCAGAGGTACAATCAAAACTAGTACTTTAGATTCTAAGAATGTGTATTTTGTAAGAGAGTTAAAGTTTAACCTCTTTAGTGTCTCACAAATGTGTGAGAAAAAGAATAGTGTTCTCTTTAAGGACACTAAATGTATTGTTTTATCTCCAAACTTTAATTTAACTGATGAAAGTCATGTTTTACTTAAAGTTCCTAGAAAGAACAATATGTATAGTGTTGATTTAAAGAATATTGTTCCTAAAGGAGGTCTAACTTGTCTCTTTGAAAAAGCCACATCTGATGAATCTAAACTTTGGCATAGGAGGCTTAGACACATAAATTTCAAAACTATGAATAAACTAGTTAAGGGAAATCTTGTAAGAGGTTTACCTTCAAAAGTTTTTGAAAACAATTAAACCTGTGTTGCTTGTCAAAAGGGAAAGCAACATAGAGCTTCTTGTAAGTCCAAAATAGTAAGTTTAATCAGCCAACCTTTACATATGTTGCATATGGATTTGTTTGGTCTAACATTTGTAAAAAGCTTAATAAAAAAGATGTATTGCCTAGTTGTCATAGATGATTACAGTAGGTTTAGTTGGGTTTTCTTTCTAGCTACTAAGGATGAGACTAGTGACATTCTTAAGTCCTTTATAACTAGAGTAGAAAATCTAATAGATCAAAGGGTTAAGGTAATTAGGTGTGACAATGGAACTGAGTTCAAGAATAAGGAGATGAATCAGTTTTGTGAGAGAAAATGTATTAAGAGAGAATTTAGTGTAGCTAGAACTCCTCAACAAAATGGAGTAGCTGAGAGGAAAAATAGAACACTAATTGAGGCTGCTAGGACAATGCTAGCTGATTCTAAGCTACCTACTACTTTTTGGGCCGAAGTAGTTAATACTGCTTGCTATGTGCAAAATATGGTATTAGTAACTAAGCCTCATAATAAGTCCCCTTATGAACTTTTTCTTGGTAGAAAACCAACTTTAGGCTTTATGAAACCATTTGGGTGTCCTGTTACAATTCTCAATACCATAGATCACTTAGGCAAGTTTGATGGTAAGACTGATGAAAGATTCTTTGTTAGGTACTCAATCAATAGTAAATCATTTAGAGTATTCAACAGTAGAACTAGGTTAATTGAAGAGAACCTGCATGTCCAGTTTAGTGAGAATACACCTAATATTACAGGAAGTGGACCAAACTGGCTTTTTGATATTGATGCACTAACAAAGTCAATGAATTATAAGCCAATTGTTGCAGGAAATCAATCTAATGGTAATGCAGGTACAAAAGCATGTAATGATGCAGGTAAACTAGAATGGAGTTAAACTTCAATTGATGTTCATTAGGGATACCCATCAATAAAGTGCTTCTTGCCTTTAACTCTAACCTCCTTTGTGCCTTTTCTTCACTAGTTGCAGGAGAAATTATATTCTCAAC
Source organism: Tanacetum coccineum (assembly GCA_026074375.1). Classification (NCBI taxonomy): domain Eukaryota; kingdom Viridiplantae; phylum Streptophyta; class Magnoliopsida; order Asterales; family Asteraceae; genus Tanacetum; species Tanacetum coccineum. The sequence goes on along the minus strand of BQNB010086364.1, from coordinate 26,300 downwards.
ACCGTCAACAATTTTTGTTATTAAAGGTGCATTACCATTCTCTATGACTTCCCATAGAGAATAATCAGTCATCTGGATGTACTGTTCCATCCTCATCCTCCAAAGCTCATACTCACCTGGTTTGAGCATAGGCACTTTTGATGCAGCCACTATATGTGCTGAGTCTTGATCCATGTCTTCTTAGCAAAGTTGCTCAAAGCAACAAGCTCTGGTACCACTTATTGATCCCACTTAAATTTATCTTGAATTCCTTAGCTTGTGTAAGGTTTAGTTATGCAAGATAAATCCTACACAACTATGATAGAAACTTTGTAAAATATATCAAAGATTATGCGGAATCTAATCTTTGATCAATAAGAAGAATATGCAATAGAACAGTAATTCTAATGATCACACAGATTAACAAACAAAGCTTCAATATATTAATACGAATACTCTAACTAGTATTAGGGTTACAAAACCTTGAAGCTATATATGATTTCTTTTCTATACATCTATCTTTATACATTAGGTCCTCCTTTTATACACCAAGGAGTCCTAGTCGGTTTACAATATATTCCTAAGACTTAGATTATTCTCAAAGATCTATTCTATAAATAACAATCCTTATCACATAAGTAATCTTGATCTTCAAGTAATCTTTATCTTCTGACAACATAAACTCTTTCATCAGTTGTAATCTTTTAGCAGCATTAACTCTTGAACACTAGCAGTAGTAACTTATACACCACTAACAAGAACAGCAGTAATTCCACACAACCTTAAGAAGCTTTTAATCTCAACAATCCTCCCCTAAACTTGATATTTATCTTCAAAATCATCAAGTTTCATTCAAAGCTTCATAATCACCAAGAGGATGCTTCCAAACACTTCATGGATACTTGAGCTGTTTTGTGATAAGCTTAAGAAGTTGATAACACATTTCATTCTAATGATCAGCTTGCAGCCTTATATTCAGCATATTAGTAATTGTAGTAGGTGTAAGGGGACATTTCTTCTCTACCAGCATACAAATATGCATATTTTGAAACCTCACAAAGTGTATTCCACATGAATCATATAATCTCCAAAGCAGCACTTTATTTCCTCTTAGATTCCTCCATACTGCATCTTCTACATAACTTTTAGATCTCCCCATAATACTCTCTCATAGCTCTCCTCTGGCATTGTATACCCATGCTTAGCTTTTACTAATTTCCATAGTGTTTCCAAGTCTTCCTTGTCAAAGTCTTTGAGTAATTGACTGAACACTAAGTATATCTTGGAACTTCCATCAGCTATTGTTATCTGGTAACAACCTTGCTTTTCTTTTGTATGAATCTTGAAATCTATAATGCATGAAGGCTTAGTATCCAAAGGAATAGCTTTAATTGCTACTCCCTCTTCATCAGGAACAACTTTCATTAATTTTTGAAGTTCTGCTATTTCTTTATCTTTATCCATCTTTTGCTTTTTGGCTACTTTTGGTTCTAGCTCATCTCCTGCTCTCTTTGAACTACTCTCTTCTGCTTTAACCTTCTTTGAACTCTCTTCCACCAACATAGTATCCATATCAACAAATGTGTTTACCCTTGTCATGGCTTTGTCAAATAACTTTTGAATATCTACAAAGGACTTGTTCTTTAATTGACTTTACTTGTATCCAGACATGTTTTTTATATAAGTAGACATTATACTTTTCTTTTAAGCTTTAGTTGGTGGTTTGTTCCTCTTTTCTTTTTCTCTCATTGCTGCAAAGTATTTCTTTCTTACTTCTAAGAGTTTTACAAACAACTTTGACTTCTCTTCAATACTCAATTCTTCTTACTCTTAAGATTGTAGTATTTGAGCCATTTGATAATCATCATCTATCATTGCCTGCACATTATCCCATGAAATGTTGGTTTCTTTAACTTGTTGAGCTTTTTCCGTGGCAAGCCTTTCTTCTTCTTCTTCTTTAGCTTGTAGCTTAAGAGCAAGTTCTTCCTCAAGCATTATTTGATCTTTCTTAGACATTTTCTTCACATGTTCTGGTTTAACCATTTTTGCTTTACCCTTGTCTTTAACATGTGATGATTGTTGTAAAGAAACTGTTGGTGTAGGTTCTTGCACTTGGTCTTAAAAAACAATCATTTTAGCCTTGGGTCTTATGCTAGCAGCTGTAATTGTTGTAGCAGCAGTTGTTGTTGTTGTTGGAAGTGTTGTTGTAGTTGTACCCTGCTCTAGTTCTTGTTTCACAACCTTATCAGCTTTGGATTTTGCACTCTTCAACTCTACAAATGTTTGAGCTAATGTGATTTCAACTTCAGTGATAATACGAACTTTAACACTGGCAGTAGTAACTACTTCACCAGCAGTAGTAACTGGATCACTAGTACTAACTTCCTTTTTAGCCATATTTCTTGTTTCATCTAGTCCTGCAAATACTTCTTCATCATCAAGAACACCTGTATCAAACATATCATCACCATACCTCTTGTGAGTATCATTTACCAATGTAATTCCTTCATCAGCATCAATATTAGCTATTTTCCTCCCCTATTTGGATGCATCCTCCTAATTACCTAAACTTTCATCTTTAGAGGATTCTACCCTTCTTGATAAACCAACCTTGTACAGTCTTTTAAGCTTGTAAGTTCTTGACCCTCTTTTCTTCTCTAACCTCTTGACTCTCAGTTTCAAACTTGTTATCTCCTGTGCTTGAGCAGTCTTAGCATTCTCCAAGTCAATCACCCTCTGTTGTAAAGTGGTATAAAGTTCCATCAATTTTTTAAGTTGCAGTCTATCCTCATTACTTTGAGGTGTGTTAAATCCTACGAGCAATGAATCATTAGATGTTTTAGACACATTCTCAAAACTAGTTTGAGAAATTGTGTCCTCAATGGTGTCTTGGTGCATGAGACCACCACCTAAAGTAGTTCCTAGGGAACCAACTTCATTAGGTGTTGCCTTGGATCAGGTCTTAGTAATGTTACCACTGTCCTGCTCTTCTTCTAACCTAGAAGTAGTAGTGGCAGCCCTCACTAAACTGTCATCCATCTCCTCATTAATAGCCTCATCTGGTACATTTTCAGCATAACCATTAGGCTAAGGAACCTTAGTATTTTTTCTCTTAGGCTTCCTAGATTTTGGGTCTTTTTAGGTTGAGAGGTTAATGGTTGAGTAATAGTGGGCGTATGTTGGGGATCAGTGGGTTGTCCTGAACGTTCACCCATATCTGCTTGGTTTTGTATCATCATTAGAGGGAAATAAAGGTGTCACTCTTCCTGAGAAATCCTTTCGTACCCTCTTCATGTTTCCAAATATCTTCTTAGTGTGAGAAGGTGCATTATATATTATATTGTGAGTAGGCACCTCTTCAAGTTGTTTATCTAAAAAGACTTGTATAAACCTTAGATACATCAAAAATTTACCTACATTATCCAAGTTCTTCACCATACTTTCAAAAATATACTTTGAAAAGTTAAACTTCTGGTTTTTAGCTAAACATATAATTGCAGAAGCTATAGTGCTACTAAACTCATTCCATGCAGTAGTCTTATCACTTAAGCATTGTAAAATTGTATGAACGAGGAATTTCCATTGTGGTGAAAAGCATGCTTTATCTAAAGTAAGCTTCTGTGACAGTTTTTCATACCCCATTAGTGTAAGCTGTTCAAAGATGGTAGCATTGGGTAGACAATCAACTCCTTTAGCATCTTCCAGTTAAAGATCTCTTCTCATAATTGATTCTTGTTGGGAATAAAAGCCTTTTAATGCTGCTTGGAGTTAATACTGATAAGGTTAGAGTTATTGTTGTCAAGCATAACTTAGTGTTATTAGTAATCTAAGTGAAAAATATGCTAAGTAGTTAGTACTGTTAGTTACTACTGCTAGTATATATTACTACTGCTAATGGAAGTTAAGACTGCTCAGAGACTTAGAAGAAATCCTACTAAATAGTTAATACTGCTAGTATAAAAGTTACTACTGTTAGTGTAACTTAGTACTGCTAGTATATGTTAGTACTGCTAGTGTAACTTAGTACTGCCAGAGAAGAATGAAGAACATATTCTAAGTAGTTACTACTGTCTATATACAGTTAGTGCTACTGATATAAAAGTTAATGCTGCTGGTTATAAGTTACAACTACTGAGTGATTACAACTGTTGGAAGGGTTAATGCTGACAAATATGAGATCAAAGACTTCTCAAAGAAGAGATAAAGATTGATTGGAGAACAAGAATACTTACGAAGATAAGTATTAGTTATTTGTAAAGAAGATATCTATAACTTATTTGTTTAAGAGATTAAGCTTGTTTATAGAAAAGATTATGATAACTTAGGAAAGTATTGTAAGCCTTGTAGGACTCTTTGGTGTATAAAAGGAGATCTTAGGGCATAGAGTTGGATATCAGTCATATCTATTTACACAGTCATTTATAGCTTCAAGGTTTTGTAAACCCTAACACTATTAAGAGTGTTCATTTTATATTAAGGCTAAAAGTTTGATAATCTGTTTTGTTATTGATTTGTGTTACTGTTTCATAATAATTCTTCTTAGTATCATTGACTATATTGCGCATAGTCTTTGATATTCATAATCAAAGTTTCTACCATAGTTGTCTTGGATTTATTCAATACAACTAAGCCTTTTACAAGCTAAGCAAGATCTATTCAAGTGGGATCAACAATACTGTTATGATTATCTTTTTCCTATCTACTAAGGCATGTATCTGCACTTCCTTATTGACAATTTTCGCTTTAGTAGTTGCCCAGAATTGCTTAATGAACGAAGTATATATAGTAGAATTGACTGTTAAAGCATATCTAATAGGTTGTGCATTCAAGAAATCCACAATTTCCTCAAACCCAGCACTTTCAGCGGGTTTCTCCAAAAATGCGACCATGTTGTGAGTATTAGCAAACTTTAGGTTCAACATTCTGTAAGATTTTGATGATGAATGATTAAATTGAGTTAGGGTTTATGATTAAAGAGTATTTAAAAGAGTGAAATCAATTAAATGATTGATTGAAACCCTTAATAGAAGTATTTATAAAAGTACCCTCAACAGCATTAACTTTCAACTAGCAGCATTAAGTTATGCCTAGCAGCATTAACTTTCAACCAGCAGCACTAAGTTACCCAGCAGTAGTAACTCAGCAGTAAGTTATGCCTAGCAGCACTAACTTATAACTAGAAATAGTAAGTTATGCCTAGCATCATTAACTTACACCCAGCAATAGTAAGTTATGCCTAGCAACATTAACTTTGAATTACCAGCATTAAATCCAATTCCATTCTAAACAGCTTTTCCATCATCAAATTAACATTGACTCACAAAAACTCTTTGTCTGTTTTTTCTTTCTCTCAATTCTTTTTAATCACAATTCTCTATATCTGTTTTTGCTTTCTCTTAATTCTTTTAGCTCACAATTTTTGTATTCAAATTATTTTTCCTACAAGAATTAGTCCAAAAACACAAGCAAATAATTTTCACAATTAACACAATATTAATTATAATTAACAGTACTAAGTATAACTAACAGTTTTAAGTCATACTTAGCAGCAGAAACTCTTTATGACATAAATAACAATACTAATCCATTCAAAACTTTTGAAAAGAGATAAAAGATTTTTAAAGATTAAGCATTCCAATACTAGCAATCAAATTTTGAAATCTACTAACATCAAAGGCTTTTGTATGCAAATCTGCAACACTCTCATCAGTATGGATTTTAACCATTTGAATTAACTTCTTTTCATTGCTATCTCAAATAAAGTGATGTCTCATTTCTATATACTTAGTTTTTGAATGAAAGCCAAGATTTTTAACTATGAAAATAGTACTGTTATTGTCAATAAAGATCTTGGTATGCATAAAATTGTACCCATAATCAAGTAATTGATTCTGAATCCAAAGCACTTGACCACCACAACTTGAAGCAGCTACATACTCAGCTTTTGTTATGGAATTTGCAACCATGGCCTATTTCTTGCACTGCCATGAGATCAGTCTACACCCAAGGAATTGACAGCCTCTTGTTGTTGATTTCCTATCCAATCTTGCTCCAGCATAATCAGTATCAGAGTATGCTACCAAATAAAAAGGTGAATCTTTAGGATACCAAAGGCCTAATTTAGGTTGGCCTTTTAAGTATCTAAAAATTCTTTTCACAGCATAAAGATGTGAAACTTTTGGGTTGACTTGGTATCTTGCACAAGCACACACTACAAACATAATGTCAGGTCTTGAAGAAGTAAGATACATCAATGAGCCAATCATCGATCTATACATATGAACATCCACTTCTTTACCATCTTCATCCTTGAGTAGAGGCTTTTGAGTTTCCATAGGTGTGCTTGCTATCATGACATCAGTAAAACCAATTTTCTTCAAAATCTCAGTCACATACTTGTCTTGACTAATAAAAATCCCATCCTTATTTTGCTTTACTTACAGTCCTAAGAAGAATGTGAGTTTGCCCATCAAACTCATTTGAAACTTCTTATGCATCATATTTTGAAACTCAATGCATAATGATTTCTTTCTAGAGCCAAAAGTTATCATCTTTGTTCCTTCTTATAAACAAAGTCTTTTCAATTATCCCTCTTTGAAATCCTTTTCTACTTTATATACTCTGTCAGGGAAGTCTGGATCTTCAAATCCTGATGGTTGACAAACATAGACTTCCTCTTTAATCTTTCCATATAGAAAATCACTCTTGACATCCATTTATTACACTACAAAATCTTTAAATGAGGCATAGGTTAAGAATAGCCTAATTGCTTCAATTCCATCAATATGGGCAAAGACTTCATCATAGTCAATCCATTTTTCTTGTGTGTACCCTTGAGAAACCAATCTTGCTTTATTTCTTATCACAATTACTCTTTTATCCAGTTTATTCCTAAAAACAAATTTAGTGCCAATAGCCCTTTTTCCATTTGGTAAATCTACTAAAGTCTAAACTTTTTGTATTTTGAATTGTAGAAGCTCTTCCTGCATAGCCTCTATCCAGCTTGGATCCTTCAATGCATGAATTACCTTTTTGGGTTATTCTTGTGATAAAAAGCAAGTAAACAAATAGTTTTGAAGGTCTTCATGACTTTTTCTTTGTTTAAGAGTATTACCAACAAACCTACATTCCTCTAAATTCTTTGTCATCTATCTTGTTTGAGTGGCTAATTGAATATCTCCAATGACTTGATTAAGAGGATGATGCTTATGTATTCTTGTAGTTGGTATAGGATTGCCTTGGAAGTATGTATCTAAATTGTTCATGTCAGCCCTGAATTATCATCTTCAGCATCACTAAATATGCCAATTTCTTCCACTTCAGGCATAGTTGGATCATTAGCAAATCTACTGACTATATTTTCATAACTAACATTAACCGTTGAACTAACAGTATTAATATTGTTAGTGCTGTTGACATTATCTTCCTGCTCTTGATGATCTCTTTCATCCTCTTTACTTGCATCACCACCCTTTTTTTCTAGTTCTTCAGTAACCTTCTTTGCATCATCTCCTGAAGGTTTGAATCCAGCATAAGGAGAACTCTTTGAACTTTGAGAGAATGGTGGATCAGTAGTCCATAATGGTAGCAAAATGAAATCTTTGCTAGGTACTGTCTCCATACTAGCTTTACCTGCATCATCACATGTTTTTGTACCTGCATTACCATTAGACTGACTTTTTGCAACAACTGGCTTACAATTCATTGACTTTGTTAGTGCATCAATATCAAAAAGCCAATTTGGTCCACTCCCTGCGATATTAGGTGTATTCTCACTAAACTGGACATGTAGATTCTCTTCAACTATTCTAGTTCTACTATTGAATACTCTAAATACTTTACTATTCATTGAGTACCTAACAAAGAACCCTTCATCGACCTTACCATCAAACTTGCCTAAGTGATCTAAGGTATTGAGAATTGTAACAGGACACCCAAATGGTCTCATAAATCCTAAAGCTGGTTTTCTGCCAAGAAAAAGTTTATAAAGGGTCTTGTTATGAGGCTTAGTTACTAATACCCTATTTTGTACATAGCAAGCGGTATTAACTGCTTCAACCCAAAAAGTAGTAGGTAGCTTAGAATCAGCTAGCATTGTCCTAGCAGCCTCAATTAGTGTTCTATTTTTCCTCTCAGCTACTCCATTTTGTTAAGGATTTCTAGCTACCTAAATTCTCTTTTAAACCTTTTATCTTACAAAATAGATTCATCTCCTTATTTTTTAATTCAGTTCCATTGTCATACCTAATTACCTTAACCCTTTGATCTATAAGATTTTCTATTACAGTTATAAAGGACTTAAGAATGCCACTAGTCTCATCCTTAGTAGCTAAAAAGAAAACCCAACTAAACCTACTATAATCATCTGTGACAACTGGGCAATACATCTTTTCCCTTAAGCTTTTCATAAATGTTGGACCAAATAAGTCCATGTGCAACATTTGTAAAGGTTGGCTGATTAAACTTATTGTTTTGGACTTACAAGAAGCTCTATGTTGCTTTCCCTTTTAACAAGCAATACAGGTTTGATCATTTTCAAAAAGTTTTAAAGGTAAACCTCTTACAAGATTTCCCTTAACCAGTTTATTCATAGTTTTGAAATTTATGTGTCCAAGCCTTCTATGCCAAAGTTTAGATTCATCAAATGTGGCTTTTGTAAAGAGACATGTTAGACCTCCTTTAGGAATAATATTTTTTAAATAAACACTATACAAATTGTTCATTCTAGGAACTTTAAGTAAAACATGACTTTCATCAGTTAACTTGAAGTTTGGAGATAAAACGATACATTTAGTGTCAGTAAAGAGAACACTATTCTTTTTGTCACACATTTGTGAGACACTAAAGAGGATGAACTTTAATTCTCTTACGAAATACACATTCTCAAAATCTAAATTACCAGTTTTGATTATACCTCTGCCTGTGATTTTCCCTTCTTTCGGGTTACCACTAAAGGCAACATATTCTCTATCAATTTCTTCAAAGTTAGTAAGATAGGGCATGTTCCTTGTCATGTGCCTTGAGCATCCACTGTCAATCAATCCTTTCTCTTGTAAATCTTGTTGTGGATTGCCCTGCACATAAGGTAAGAAAATTAGTATTTTTTAGGGACCCAAGCCATTATTGACTTGGATCTGCCTTGTGCATCAATATAATTAAATCTTTTAAATTTCATTGATGCATTGTTATGTTTAGAATCATGGTCTGTTACTTTTTGCTTTGGTTTCCAAACCCAACAAGCTGAGGCCTTAACATCATTAACCTGGTTTCCCTTAACAACATTAAGTACTGCTTTAGGCCTAGCAGTATTAACCTTTTGACTGAAATTACTATTTTTGGTTGTTATTTTGTTGTTAATGGGCCTTCTAACAGTTGAATGTGCTTTATTAAAAACATTTTTCATTGGTCTTGCACTATTCACTATTATTTTAGGACTGGGGTGAGTCATTCTAGAAAAATTCTGGTGATTCACCCTTTTAGTATAGTTCCATACTTCCATAATGGTTTTCCATCTTTTTTATTATTAAATTGTCTCTGTGTGATTATAAAAGATCATACTGCAGTGATCAAAACTACCACATACATAGAGCTTTGTTAATCATCTCAAAACTAGTCCTAATTCTTTGAGACTCTCATGTTGATTCAGTTTCTTTGGTAACCTTTAGGGATATCGTGTGTTTTGGTCTATTTTTGATTTATTTTTTTACTTGTTTAATCGTTGTTTTACTAGGAGATTTTACTTGCTCTTTGACTTTACAAATCTATTTTAGGCAAAACTAGTTTGAAAAATTTTCTTTTGATTTACGCTTGAGGCATCTCTTCATCTTACTAGTGTGTGTGTGTGATGTGTGTGTGTGTGTTAATAAGTGGAGCTCACCATTATTCTTCCTAACTGTTTTAGGCTTTGCTTCACTATCTTAGGCTTTCATAGTATAATGCTTTCTTACTATATGGCTCACTAACTATAGGCTCATTCATAAACTCTTCTAGAACAGAAAATGACAAATCATGTTTTAGAGGCATAAAGTTTCCTGTATAGGGAGGTGGACCAACATATACCCTAAACTTGTTTTGCACATTAATCAATATCTAAAGATTCGTAGTTTGCTTATGCTTTTAGATGAGTTCTCAAAAATTTTCTATGTTAGCTGAATTTTCCTCTTTTTGGTTTTGAGTAGTTCCATCATCCTCCTAAGCTCTTTAAAGACTACTTCTCTTAATGAATCTCACGCTATTTTTAAGACATGATATCTTCCTTCCTAAACAGACTCACATTTTCTTATAAACTAGAAGTTTGCTTCAACAGACTCAAAAACTGTTTTTATAAGTAATATCATTAATTTAGCTGTCTAAGTCTTTTACCAATTGTTATTTTCAACTTAAGAGAATTTTAAACATTTCAAAACAGATGCTGAATAGGTTTGACTCAGTAGATACCTCAGAGTTAGAACTTGTAGAAGTGTAAGCCATGAGTGCAAAGTTAGTTGGACCTTCTTCCGCTTGATCACTCCAATCATAACCAGAACCATCACAAAAACATAAAGCATTCGGTTTTTTGGTGTGTGCCCCTTTGGGATGTTCCCTGGCCGCAACCTTTTGTGTTGTCCTTATTCCTATTTTCTTGGTTCCTTTGAGCCCTGCACTCCCTTGAAAAGTGTCCCCTTTTATGGCAGTTATAACACTCCCCCTTGGATCTTATCAAAAACCTATTGTCTGAGGTAGTACCATTCACAACGCAAAAATTCTTCGACACGTGTTTTCTTCAAGAATCTTCTTGCCTCATTGGTTCGCATGCCATCTGCACCTTAAATCTATCTTTCTAAAATCATCAGGATTGAAATTTGTTCTGCAAGACTCATTGGCCAGTTGTGGATATTTGTTGATCTTGCAAAGAAAGCAGATGCAGCACACTCAAGTTGTCAATGTTGTTGAAGTTAACACGTCTAGCTTGGAGTGCTAACGTTGTAAGCACCATGAGCAATTATTAACTATCGTTTGAGTTGAAACTGTATTTGCGGAGACCAAGGCGCTGAAATTTTGTGTGTTTGTGCTTGAGCATGATTGTCCATTTGACCTTGGTTCATAGATCTTCAGATTAGTTGTCAACGATCATGACACAGCTTAAATATATCAATCTCAGGTTTTTGTTCCTCCCATTATGGTATGTGTGTTCAATTGGAGCAGGAGTTCTTAAGAACTTTGATATCAATTTCTTGTGAGATACTATACCATGAATCTTAACTAAATGATAAGCTTTTTAAAGCCTAACAAAGGTTCTGATCTAAGACACCTCTTAACTAGATGTAGACTAAAATTTCATCCTGCTATTTAGAAGATTCCTCTGAGTCATTTTAGTAGCAGCATTCCCTTCCAAACTCTTCTCAACAGCCTACATCAATGACTTGGCATAATTGATTGGAGTTAAACTTCAATGATGTTCATTGGGATTGCCCATCAATAAATTGATTCTTGCCTTTAAATATAACTTCTCTGTACTTTTTTCAGCAGTTGTAGGAGTTAACCAATAGTCTCAACCACCTTAACAAGTTTTGTTACTGGAGGTGATTACCCTTCTCTGTATGACTTCCCATAGAGAATATCAATCATTAGTTGTAATGTTCATCCGTCAATTCTCCAAAGCTCATACTCACCTGGTATGAGCATAGTGATTTTGATGCAAACCATTTGTACTTAGTCTTGATCCATATCTTCTAGCTCCATAGATACTTGAGTATTCAAAAATGTTTCTTCTTAATTTCAAAGTTATTCAAACTGGGCTCTAATACCACTTGTTGATCCTACTTGAATGAATCTTGAATTCCTTAGCTTGTGTAAGGTTTAGTTATGCAAGATAAATCCTACACAACTATGGTAGAAACTTTGTAAAATATATCAAAGATTATGTGGAATCTAATCTTTGATGAATAAGAAGAATATGCAATAGAATAGTAATTCGGATGAACACACATATTAACAAACAAAGCTTCAATATATTAATATGGATACTCTAACTAGTATTAGGGTTACAAAACTTTAAAGCTATAAACGATTTCTTTTCTGTACATCTATCTCTATACCCTAGGTCCTCCTTTTATACACCAAGGAGTCCTAGTCAGTTTACAATATATTCCTAAGACTTAGATTATTCTCAAAGATCTATTTTATAAATAACAATCCTTATCACATAAGTAATCTTGATCTTTAAGTAATCTTTATCTTCTGACAGCATAAACTCTTCCAGCAGTTGTAATCTTTCAGCACCATTAACTCTTGAATACTTTCTTCAATCTTCACCAGCAGTACTAAGTTACACTAGCAGTAGTAATATACACTAGCAGTAGTAACTTACACTAGCAGTAGAAACTAGAAGTACTAACTATTTAGCATATTTTTCATTAAGATTACTAACAACACTAATTTATGCTTAGTAGTAGTAATTCAAACCTTAGAATTTTTCTTCTAAGTTCTTGAGCAGCACTAACTTTGATAAGCAGCTTTAACATCAATAAGAACAGAAGTAATTCCAAATAGCCTTAAGAAGCTTTTAATCCCTTCCAAATAGCCTTAAGAAGCTTTTAATCCCAACACTTATTAGTAAATATAAAATAACATGACCTTAGATAATTTGATTTATATCATTTAGAACTTGTAACCAAATATTCTTAAAACGTTATATAGAGATACAATATTTGATATTTACTAATGTTATTTTTTTATATTTAAATTATACTTAAAAAACAAGTAAAAAAGTATAATTATAACTTGTTATTAAATATATATAAATCATATGATGTGACATAGTGTGCTATATATCACTCTTACAACTTATAATTAAAAATCCTTAAACATCATAAAAAGATACATAATCATATATTTATTAGTAACAATTTTTAATATCTAATTGCTAATAGAAAAAATAGTAAAAAAGTATGATTTCCAATAATTATTAAATAAAAAATTCACATGACGTGAAATAGTTTGCTCTATAACATTTAGAACTTGTAATTAAAAATTCTTACAGCATCAGATAGAGATACAATATATGATATTAATTATTGATAATTTTTTATATTTTATAACTACTGAAAACCAGTAAAAAGTATAATTATTACATATTATTTTATACAAAAGTCACATTACGTGACATAGCTTGCCCTATATCACTTACAACTGATACTTAAAGATCCTTTAAACATTAGATAGAGATGCAATATTTGATATTAATTACTGATAATTTTTAATGTTTAATTACTACTAGAAAAATAGTAAAAGGTATGATTTTCACTTATAATAAAAAGTAAAGTCACATGAGCTATATTACTTTGCTCTATATCACTTACAAACTATATTTAAATATCTAAAAAATATCTGATTAAGATACGATATTTGATAGTAATTACCTATAATTTTTTTATATTTAATTTCTATAAAAACCCAATAAAAAATATGATTTTCACTCATTATTAGGTATAAAAGTCACATGATGTGAGATAGTTTGCTCTATATCACTTAGAACTAATAAATAAACATTGGTAACACATTTAAGAGATATACATTATTTTATGTTAACTACTAGTAATTTTTTATATTTAATTGCTTTTATATTTAATTGCTACTGGAAAAACTAGTAGAAAGTTTGATTTTCACTGATTAGTAAATACAAAATCACATGACTTGAGATAATTTGAATTATATCATTTAGAACTTCTAACCAAATATTCTTAAAACATTATATAGAGATACAATATCTAATATTCACTAATGTTATTTTTTTATATTTAAATTATACTTAAAAGACAAGTAAAAATGTATGTTTTTAACTTATTATTTAATTATATATAAGTCATATGATGTGACATAGTGTGCTATATATCACTTACAACTTATAATTAAACATCCTTAAACATCATATAAAGATACGGTATCAGATATTTATTATTAACAATTGTTTTATATCTAATTGCTAATGGAGAAAATAGTAAAAAAATATGATTTTCAATAATTGTTAAAAAAAAATTCACATGACATGAAATAGTTTGCTCTATAACATTTAGAACTTGTAATTTAAAATTCTTACAACATCAGATAGAAGTACAATATACGATATTAATTATTGATAATTTTTTATATTTTATTGCTACTTGAAAACCAGTAAAAAGTATAATTATTACATATTAATTTCTATAAAAGTCACATGATGTGACATAGCTTGCCCTATCTCACTTATAACTAGTTGGTAAAGATCCTTTAAACATTAAATAGAGATACAATATCTAATATTAATTACTGATAATTTTTTATGTTTAATTGCTACTAGGAAACCAGTGAAAGGTATGATTTTCACTTATTATTAAATATAAAAGTCACATGAGCTATATTACATTGCTCTATATCACTTACAACCTATATTTAAATATCCAAAAAATATCTGATAAAGATACAATATCTGATATTAATTACCAATAATTTTTTTATTTATAATATCTACTGAAAAACTTGTAAAAATTATGATTTTCACTAATTATTAGGTATAAAAGTCACATGATGTGACGTAGTTTGCTCTATATCACTTAGAACTATTAAATAAACATTGTTAACACATTTAAGATATATACATTGTCTTATGTTAACTACTAGTAATTTTTTTATATTTAATTGCTTTTCTATTTAATGGCTACTGAAAAAACTAGTAGAAAGTACGATTTTCACTTATTAGTAAATATAAAATCACATGACCTAAAATAATTTGATTTATATCATTTATAACTTGTAACCAAATACTCTTAAAACATTATATTGAGATACAATATCTGATATTTAATTATGTTATTTTATATATTTAAATTATACATAAAAGACAAGTAAAAAAGTATGATTTTAACTTATTATTAAATATATATAAGTCATATTATGTGACATAGTGTGCTATATATCACTTATAACTTATAATTAAACATCCTTAAACATCATATAAAGATACGGTATAAGATATTTATTATTAATAATTTTTTTATATCTAATTGCTAATGGAAAAAATAATAAAAAAGTACTATAAAGACGTGACACAGTTTGCTCTATAATATTTAGAACTTGTAATTAAAAATTCTTACAACATCAAATAGAGATACAATATGATATTAATTATTGATATTTTTTATATTTTATTGCTGCTGGAAAACCAGTAAAAAGTATAATTATTAAATATTATTTTCTATAAAAGTCACATGATGTGACATAGCTTGTCCTATATCACTTACAACTGGTATGTAAAGATCCTTTAAACATTAGATGGAGATGCAATATATGATATTAATTATTAATAATTTTTTATGTTTAATTGCTACAAGAAAACAAGTGAAAGGTATAATTTTCACTTATTATTAAATATAAAAGTCACATGAGCTATATTACTTTGCTCTATATCACTTACAACCTATATTTAAATATACAAAAAATATCTGATAAAGATACAATATCTAATATTAATTACCTACAATTTTTTAATATTTAATTTCTACTAAAAACCAAGTAAAAAGTATAATTTTCACTAATTATTAGGTATAAATGTCACACGATGTGACATAGTTTGCTCTATATCACTTAGAACTAATAAATAAACATTGTTAACAAATTTAAGAGATATACATTATCATATGTTAACTACTAGTAACTTTTTTATATTTAATTGCTACTGGAAAAACTAGTAGAAAGTATGATTTTTACTTATTAGTAAATATAAAATCGCATGAGGTGAGATAATTTGATTTATATCATTTAGAACTTGTAACCAAATATTCTTAAAACATTATATAAAGATACAATATCTGATATTCACTAATGTTATTCTTTTATATTTAAATTATACTTAAAAGAGAAGTAAAAAATTATGATTTTAACTGATTGTTAAATATATATAAGTCATATGATGTGACATAGTGTGCTATATATTACTTATAACTTATAATTAGACATCCTTAAACATCGTATAAAGATACGGAATCAGATATTTATTATTAACAAATTTTTATATCTAATTGCTAATGGAAAATAGTAAAAAAGTATGATGTTCAATCATTATTAAATAAAAAATTCACATGATGTGAAATAGTTTGCTTTATAACATTTAGAATTTGTAATTAAAAATTCTTACAACATCAGATAGAGATACAATATATGATATTAATTATTGATAATTTTTTATATTTTATTGCTGCTGGAAAACAAGTAAAAAGTATAATTATTACATATTATTTTATATAAAAGTCACATGATGTGACATAGCTTGCCCTATATCACTTACAACTAGTACGTAAAGATCATTTAAACATTAGATAGAGATGCAATATCTGATATTAATTACTGATAATTTTGTATGTTTAATTGCCACTAGAAAACTAGTGAAAGGTATGATTTTCACTTATTATTAAATATAAAAGTCACATGAGCTATATTACTTTGGTCTATATCACTTAAAACCTATATTTAAAAATCCAAAAAATATCTGATAAAGATAAAATATTTGATATTAATTACTATAATTTTTTAAATTTAATTTCTACTGAAAAACCAGTAAAAATTATGATTTTCACTATTTATTAGGTATAAAAGTCACATGATGTGACATAGTTCGCTCTATATCATTTAGAATTAATAAATAAACATTGTTAACGCATTTAAGAGATATACATTATCTTATGTTAACTACTAGTAATTTTTTATATTTAATTGCTTTTATATTTAATTGCTACTGGAAAAACTAGTAGAAAGTACAATTTTAACTGATTAGTAAATATAAAATCACATGACTTGAGATAATTTGATTTATTTCATTTAGAACTTTTAACCAAATATTCTTAAAACATTTTATAGAGATACAATATCTAATATTTACTAATGTTATTTTTTTATATTTAAATTATACTTAAAAGACAAGTAAAAAAATTATTATTTTAACTTATTATTAAATATATATGTCATATGATGTGACACGGTGTTCTATATACCACTTAGAACTTATATTTAAACATCCTTAAACATCATATAAAGATACGGTATCAGATATTTATTATTAACAATTTTTTATATCTAATTGCTAATGGAAAAAATAGTAAAAAAGTATGATTTTCAATAATTGTTAAAAAAAAATTCACATGATGTGAAATAGTTTGCTCTATAACATTTAGAACTTGTAATTAAAAATTCTTACAGCATCAGATAGAGGTACAATATATGATATTAATTATAGATAATTTTTTATATTTATTGTTGCTTGAAAACCAGTAAAAAGTATAATTATTACATATTATTTTATATAAAAGTCACAAGATGTGACATAGCTTGCCCTATATCACTTACAACTGGTACTTAAAGATTCTTTAAAGATTATATAGAGATGCAATATCTGATATTAATTACTGATAATTTTTTATGTTTAATTGCTACTAGAAAACTAGTGAAAGGTATGATTTTCACTTATAATTAAATGTAAAACTCACATGAGCTATATTACTTTGCTCTATATCACTTACAACCTATATTTAAATATCCAAAAAATATTTTATAAAGATACAATGTTGGATCGTTTACTGAATAGATCTTGAACCGTTAGCTTGCAAAGGGTTTATTACTTTAGATAAATCCAAAGCAACAATAATGAAACACTTATTAAACACTATTGATTATGCGGAAACTAATCAACAATGCTAAGAAGAACAATATTAAGTAACACAATAAAACTTTGTATTGTAACTTGAATCTGCCTAGGTTACAAATTACAAAACTATGATTGCTAAAATGATCTTTATGATTCTAAGTATGCTTAGAGTTCCTTTTATACACCAAAGAAACCCTAATGGGCTTTACAAAATGCGTATAGAGATCATGCATATCCTTTCCTAAGATATCTCATGCATATCTCTAACTCTAACTAACTTCTACATAAGCAGACTTAACTAATACATAACCAGTACTAACTATAACTACCAGTATTAACATTTTTATAATGACAATATTAACTATACTAACAGAGTTAACTAATTATACTAATAGAATTAAGTCTAGTATACATAATTCCTAACATACAATATCTAATATTAATTACCAATAATTTTTTATATTTAATTTCTACTGAAAAACAAGTAAAAAGTATGATTTTCACTAATTATTAGGTATAAAAGTCACATGATGTGACATTGTTTGCTCTATATCACTTAGAACTAATAAATAAACATTGTTAACACATTTAAGAGATATACATTATCTTATGTTAACTACTAGTAACTTTTTTATATTTAATTGCTACTAGAAAAACTAGTAGAATGTATGATTTTCACTTATTAGTAAATATAAAATCGCATGACCTGAGATAATTCGATTTAAATCATTTAGAACTTGTAACCAAAATATTTTTAAAACATTATATAGAGAAAAAATATTTCATATCTACTAATGTTATTATTTTATATTTAAATTATACTTAAAAGACGAGTAAAAAATTATGATTTTAACTTATTATTAAATACATACAAGTCATATGATGTGACATGGTGTGCTATATATCACTTAGAACTTATAATTAAACATCCTTAAATATCATATAAAGATACGGTATCAGATATTTATTATTTATATTTTTTTATATCTAATTGCTAATGGAAAAAATAGTAAAAAAGTATGATTTTCAATAACTATTAAATAAAAATTTCAGATGATGTGAAATAGTTTGCTCTATAACATTTAGAACTTGTAATTAAAAATTCTTACAGCATCAGATAGAGATATAATATATGCTATTAATTATTGATAATTTTTTATATTTTATTGCTGCTGGAAAACCTATAAAAAGTATAATTATTACATATTATTTTATATAAAAGTCACATGATGTGACATAGCTTGCCCTATATCACTTATAACTGGTACGTAAAGATCCTTTAAACATTAGATAGAGATACAATATCTGATATTAATTACTGATATTTTTATGTTTAATTGCTACTAGAAAACCAGTGAAAGCTATGATTTTCTCTTATTATTAAATATAAATGTCACATGAGCTATATTACTTTGCTCTATATCACTTAAAACCTATATTTAAATATCCAAAAAATATCTGATAAAGATACAATATCTGATATTAATTACCAATAATTTTTTTATATTTAATATCTACTAAAAGACTAGTAAAAATTATGATTTTCACTAATTATTAGGTATAAAAGTCACATGATGTGACATAGTTTGCTCTATATCACTTAGAACTAATAAATAAACATTGTTAACACATTTAAGAGATATACATTATCTTATGTTAACTACTAGTAGCTTTTTATATTTAATTGCTTGTATATTTAATTGCTACTGAAAAAACTAGTAGAAAGTACGATTTTCACTTATTAGTAAATATAAAATCGCATGACCTAAGATAATTTGATTTATATCATTTAGAACTTGTAACCAAATTTTCATAAAACATTATATAGACATACCATATCTGATATTTACTAATGTTATTTTTTATATTTAAATTATACTTAAAAGACAATTAAAAAAGTTTGATTTTACCTTATTATTAAATATATATAAGTCATATGATGTGACATAGTGTGCTATATATCACGTATAACTTATAATTAAACATCCTTAAACATCATATAAAGATACGGTATCAGATATTTATTATTCACAATTTTTTATATCTAATTACTAATGGAAAAAGTAGTAAAAATTATGATTTTCAATAATTAGTAAATAAAAAATTCACATGGCGTGAAATAGTTTGCTCTATAACATTTAGAACTTGTAATTAAAAATTCTTACAGCATCAGATAGAGATACAATATGATATTAATTATTGATAATTTTATATATTTTATTGCTGCTGGAAAACCTGTAAAAAGTATAATTATTACATATTATTTTCTATAAAAGTCACATGATGTGACATAGCTTGCTCTATATCACTTAAAACCTATATTTAAATATCCAAAAAATATCTGATAAAGATACAATATCTGATATTAATTACCAATAATTGTTTTATATTTAATATCAACTAAAAAACTAGTAAAAATTATGATTTTCACTAATTATTAGGTATAAAAGTCACATGATGTGACATAGTTTGCTCTATATCACTTAGAACTAATAAATAAACATTGTTAACACATTTAATAGATATACATTATCTTATGTTAACTACTAGTAGATTTTTATATTTAATTGCTTTTATATTTAATTGCTACTGAAAAAACTAGTAGAAAGTACGATTTTCACTTATTAGTAAATATAAAATCACATGACCTAAGATAATTTGATTTATATCATTTAGAACTTGTAACCAAATTTTCATAAAACATTATATAGACATACAATATCTGATATTTACTAATGTTATTTTTTATATTTAAATTATACTTAAAAGACAATTAAAAAGTTTGATTTTACCTGAATATTAAATATATATAAGTCATATGATGTGACATAGTGTGCTATATATCACTTATAACTTATAATTAAACATCCTTAAACATCATATAAAGATACGGTATCAGATATTTATTATTAACAATTTTTTATATCTAATTACAAATGGAAAAAATAGTAAAAATTATGATTTTCAATAATTAGTAAATAAAAAATTCACATGGCGTGAAATAGTTTGCTTTATAACATTTAGAACTTGTAATTAAAAATTCTTACAGCATCAGATAGAGATACAATATGATATTAATTATTGATAATTTTATATATTTTATTGCTGCTGGAAAACCTGTAAAAAGTATAATTATTACATATTATTTTCTATAAAAGTCACATGATGTGACATAGCTTGCCCTATATCACTTACAACTGGTATGTAAAGATCCTTTAAACATTTAATAGAGATGCAATATCTGATATTAATAACTGATAATTTTTTACGTTTAATTGCTACTAGAAAACCAGTTAAAGGTATAATTTTTACTTATTATTAAATATAAATGTCACATGAGCTATATTACTTTGCTCTATATCACTTAAAACCTATATTTAAATATCCAAAAAA
>BQNB010086363.1:0-18346 GCA_026074375.1 Tanacetum coccineum | reverse complement strand
CACAAAACAAACACACAAGTGTCACATCACGGATTGCCACGTTGGCAATCCGTGTGCTCACACTTGTGATCCAACGGTGAAAATAGAGCATCCAATGATTGGATTTGATCAAAGGGCCAAGAAAAGGAACGTATAACTGCCTCAAGAGCCTAGAAGATTCTTATTCGGGCTATAAAAAGGCCTTCATTCTCACACACAACATATCTCTTTTTCCTGTAATTTTTCTTAGTTAAATAGCTTATGTAGTTTTTTTTAAATGTAATTTTACTTTTTCAAGCTCTTGTAATCTCTTCTATAAAGCATTGTAATCTGTTTTTGAGTATTAATAAAATCCTAAGTTTAGTTTTCATAAGCTCTTTCACTTATAAGCTCTTCTTTACTCTCAAATGTATGCTATTGTTTCAAAAGCTCACAACAAGCTCTTATAAGCTCTCACAAGTCTCTAAGCTTGTGATTGAGCTCAATTGTTAGTTTAATCTACTCAAATCAGTAAAATAAGATAAGTATCTTTGCTTAATGAACTTTGGACTTTTGGAAGGGAAGCTAACAATGGAAGAGCTTCCAAGGACTTTTACTAGCTTATCATTGATAAGCTAGAGCTGTTGATAAGCTCTTTGAGCATTTCTGCCTTTGTTTTGCTAAGGCAATTGGTTAGTTTCTATTTCCTTACTTATTTTAAAAGTCCTAGTTTAGATCTGCTTGTTTGCTTATTAGTTGCTTAATCTGCTTATTATCTTACTAATTGTGCTTAAAGTTATCTTATGTGCTTATTAGTCTTAGTTGATAATCTGTTTTTAGTTAATATAGCTTAGATCTTTATTTTGCTTAACTTGTCTTAGAAATCAATAAATAAAACCAAAAATATTAGGTTAATTCATAGATCTTTGTTTTCTAGCTTAAATAGTAGTTAAAATAAGTTTGATAGGTTAGTTTATGTTTGCTCATAATCTGGTAATTGAAAATTGTTAGTTAGATTTCATAGTAGAAAGCTAAAGTTGAACCTGGCTAGTATAAATGAGTGTTTGGTTTAGTAGCATTTGACTTCTTAAAGTCAAAATGAATTGAACAAATGGTTTGAGTCAGTTTCATTTTCACTTAAAATGAGTAGTCAAGTTGATTTCACAAGATAGATTTCAAAAATTCAAGTAGTTAAGGCTTATGTTGTTGTTCCTGCACCAGGGGAGGTATTTGACTTAAGCTAGCTAGTGAATTTTGGATCCAAGCTTTCATAAGCTTGGTTTTTGCTTGTTAAGTGATTATACGCACTCATTTTGAGTGTCTAATGCAAGTGAGACTCATTTGGTCACCTGCATTTGGTTCTAGCAACCCTTGCCAAGTGCATCAGATAGGTAGACTGCAGTGTCCAACTGCAGTCCCTTTTTGATCATATATAAGATAGTTTAAATAGGTTTTAGTTGATAAAATTCAGTTAGCTTATAGTTTACATATAGGTAATGATAGATTAAAACGTGTTTTTATATTTCTAGTTTATTTTCTAAGGTACATTTGCTTTTAAAGTTATTAAAAATCTCTAAAAAATATATATATAAAAAACAGTAGCTGTTTGATCTTAGCTTTTAAATCTAAATTTTTAGCTTATAGGATTTAGTTTTATGGTTGAAACTTATAGCTTATATGTAGTTGGTTAAGTTTTCAAAAGCTCAGCTTCCATTATAGCTTATTGTCCATTTTTGCTTAATTTGTTTTTAAACTTTAAAGTCTTTCTACTGAGTTTGCCATTTAGATTAGTTAATTCAGTTAGCTTTTAGAGTTATTGGTTAAATTAGCTTATCAAAAGTAGCTTCTACATATCATGAGCTTTCTAAAACAAGTTTTGGTTTTAAAATTGGTTCTTATTTGAGGTCTGCGTGCTTAATTGAATGTGTTTTAGCTTATTAGTTCTCAAAAAGCTACTTTCTGTAAACAGCAACTTCAAAAGCCTTTTGAGAGCTTATCTTTGGGTTTTAGCTTATAGTTTCTTTATTAAAGTAGCTCAAAAAGTTGTCCTCTACAACTTTGTTCTTAAAGTTTTCAAAAATAAAAAAAAATGCAAAAAGGGTGTATATCCAGTCTTGAACCCAAGTTGCTACAATAGCTCATCCATTCACCTCTCTTCCCATTTAATACTTGTTCACTCTTTAGGACTTAAGCCCATAAATAAGCCGTAGCCTTTTAGCTTATTTCCCCAGCTTATTAGATAAGCTGGAGGTTTGATCTTATTTTTCCTTGGTTCCTGCTAGCTTTTAGAACTTTCCCTGAATTTTTGGTAATTTTCCTTTAATTATATTATTTTCTAGAATTTTTCTTAAGTTTAAATTTTCAAAAATCATTTAAAAATACAAAAATAACTTTTAAAAATACAAAAAAATAGTTTTTAGTATTAGATTAATTACTTTTAGTTTTACATCCAGAAAAATCATTTTTACTCTTTTTAGATTTTAATTTTCATTTTTAAGCTTTTAATTTTAATTTTAAAAATAGGATTTTATTATTAAAAGTAGTTAAAAATAGTTTTCTGAATTTTTATATTATTTTAGATTTTTCTAAGTTTAAAAATCATTTTTTAGAATTTTTAGGATTCAATTTGCTATTTTCTAGGATTTAAATAGAATAAATTAGTTTTTAATTCATAATAAATTCAAAAATAATCAAAAAAATAATTTTCTTTTTCTTAAAATTTTCTTTTGTCTTATTTTAGGTTTAGAAATTTAATTTGCATTTTTAGGAGTTAATCTTGCCTTAGTTGCTTATTCGTCGCGTTTAATTTGTTCCCGTTAATCGTTTTTGTGCTTAATTGCTTTAGTTTTCTTATTTTAATTGTTGCTTTTAATTAGTAATCAAATCAATCTTTGTTTTTATTCAAATCATTGTCCAAAGAAGAACGTGGTTTCAATTTCACGAATCGTTGGGGAAACGACCCGGGAATTATACTTCCCGGTTAATATACGTATTATATATATATATATATATATATATATCTTTTAGAGAGAATTTTCCTCAAGGGAGACTTTGGGAATCTTCTTAATTGCTCTACGGATATTATTATATTATTTTACGTGTTTAAAAACTACTAGATCAGTTCCCGTGACAACACCCCGCAACATTTGAATAACTAGGTGTGTGGGTCTGTCATAACCAGAAGTCTTGCTTGTTAAACATTGGTTAATCATGGACAGAATGGTTCTCCATGGCTGATACAGACTATTTACATACATCTTATAAACAAACTGGAGTTCTTCAGGGTATCCCAGATTATTCACAAAATCGATAACCAAATCAGCATCAAGAGGAGCTACAAAGGGCTGAGCAGGATCTTTAGGAGCAATTCCCAAAGCACTGCGAAGAAGATCATCATCCAGAGTAAACCATTGTTCATCCAACTGGAAGCTGTATATACCATACTTGGTATCCATAGTCAGAGTGTTCTAAAATTGTTTAATGTAGATTGATGGAACATTAGCTGAGGCAGTAAAAGCTCTAAAGAAGTTGGTGTTCTGTAGGATATCCAATAAGATGAGGAAAATAGGATTCTTCTGCTTCCTTTGAAGGTCCATTAGGAGGTTGCTCTTTCCAATCGGCAAGCGTGCATTGATAAGAACCAATTGTTCATCTGTTTTGGTAAGAGCAGGGACATTTCCTTGGGCCATCTTATCTGCTTACAAGTATCAACAAAGATGGAGAGTATAACAGATATTTTAGGTTAGATGGGAAGATTAGCCTTGTTTTTGAGTTACCATAGCATGTTTGATTAAGGTAATGAAATCATTCACATTAAGTCACTGAGAATCCGATAAGTCCAATAACAAGTTAACTAGAGCCCAAATGGGAGTTAATAAGTCAATTGGGCCTTTAGATTGGGCATGACAGGGTTATTGGGCTTAATGGGCCAAAACTAAGAAGTTTACCCCAAACCGTTGCAAAGCAATTTGTCAAACCACTACAAATAGGTTTGGGTAAACCGTCGTGAGGCATTTGAATAAACCGCTGCGGAGCAGTTTGGTCAAACTACTATGAAGTGGTTTAGGAAAACCTCTGAGAAACTTGATTATCAAACCACTATGATCAAAATAATTAATTGTTAAAAATTAAATTTTTATTAAACCGTTGTGACTAAACCGCTCTGACCAAACCGATGTGAATATTATATTGATATTTAATCAAACCGCTGCTATGTTAGAAAAATTCGAAATAGAGGTTTGAATACGTGGAAACTAGAAGGAAAGGTGAATAGTTTACACGTTTGTTTTACGTTTTAAAATTTTACTTTAAAAAATGTTTAGATCCGAGTTATATATTTAACCAATTCACAATATGAACAAGCAATAACTATCTAAACTAAAACTAGCTAATAACAATAATAATGTAAAGAGATAAGGAAGAAACAACCAAACCAAGACACTAAGATTTTACAGTGGTTCAACTACGAAGCACCTCTTTGCCCTACTCCACTCCCCGAGTATCCGACTCGAGATTTCACTATGTCAACAAGCTCCCTTTAGGTAGAAAAAACCATTTACACGTCGCTTACGTTATTTTCCGACACTAAGCTAAATGTCGCTTACGTTCTTTTAATTAGAAAATATTTTGTATAATTAATTTTGTGAAAATCTTTTGTAAAAATGTAATGGATGAGAGAAAAATATTTTCTTGATCACTAATCATGCTTAATGATTTGTTTGTTCATACCTTAAGTGATCACTAATCTTAGAAATGGAATTTTACAATTAATAATTTGTAAACGTTTAATTTTATTGTTATTATCAAAACGTTGAGAGGTCGAAAAATATAAATAACATTTTTAGACATTATTTGTATTAACAATCTCCCCTTTTTTGATGATGACAAGATATAAACTCATTTTAAATAAAATTAAAGATGTCAAATTATTAAATAAGGTTTGTTCCATTTCTCCCCTTTTTGTCGAATTCAAAAAGGATGATCGTCGAGTTATTGTAGGAAGAAAGAAATCGACGATATCAAGACTCTCCCTTGATGTATGCTCCCCCTTGTTCGGGGCACCAAGGGATCGATCTCACGAAATTTGTTTGCTACAAAACAAAGTTAGAGTTACAAGTGCAAGACAAATATCTTTTAAAGCAACACATTATAATTAAGTCACCCAAAATAGAGTTTCATTCAACCAACAAGAAACTCATACAATAGCAAAAGCAACTAATACATTCATACAACATAAAATAGAACTAGACAACATAAAATAGAACTAATACGAGCAATGACAAATTCATACAATATTTTTATGAAGCATTACAATAGAAAGTAGATTATCACAGAGACATAGTAAGGCATAGATCTACACTAGTGAACTCTTAAAAAGTAGAAGATGCCATAATCAAAAGATGTAAGGTCGATTATTTAGGTAAATATAAGCTTTTAAGAGTGCTCAATTATTGTGAGGAGGTTGTTATTGAGGATGGAAATTGAGTGGAAGGACCAATGATGAGAGACTTGATACGATTAAGGTCATCTTTCAATGTATCAAATAGATTTCGGGTATCCAAGCAACAATGACAATATTCTGAATGGAAGTTTACTTAATCTAAAGAAGGTGGAGGGATATATAGTGAGGTGGGAGGTAAAGGATTTGTAGCTTCAATTGCTTGTTGTAGATTAATCTCAAGGAGATTATACAAGTGATGAAGTTCATGTGCAATTTGCTTTTGAGTTGGATTTTGAGGAGGTGAAGGAGATCAAAGAGAGTTTGTTGTAATAGCAAAGGTAGGTATTGACCTATTTGGTGGAGGAGAAGGTGGTGATGGTGGAATATTATGACTTTGTCTCCAAGGTTCAAGGATGGACTTTTTGTATTTTCGTGAGTAATCACGAGGGGATTTGCTAGAGGATGACATTGAGACTTTGAGGAGAAGTGAAGAGTGTATAAGAGAAGTGGTGATTGAGATGAAGAAAAATGATGTTTATATAGAAGAATTTTGGGAAAGGCATGGTGTTGAAGAATAATGATTTTAAGGAGTGTTTAGTTTAGAAAGGAATGATTGGCTGAAGCTAATG
Source organism: Tanacetum coccineum (assembly GCA_026074375.1). Taxonomy (NCBI): domain Eukaryota; kingdom Viridiplantae; phylum Streptophyta; class Magnoliopsida; order Asterales; family Asteraceae; genus Tanacetum; species Tanacetum coccineum. Next base: position 12,319 of record BQNB010086363.1, on the reverse strand, counting down.
GGAATAGGGTCAAAGTTGTAGATAAATAGGAGACAGGAGAATTTCATGGTTCCTCTAAGGGTGGTCCCTTATATTAGTGGCGGTCCCATTTATGTTAGGGAGCCACCCAACATTTAAGGGGGCCGTTTTCTTGAGAATCATGAAATTTTCCAGAAGTTTAATCCTCTTTTAGAGTATTCAATAAGGTCGGAAGGGCGATTATGGCATTTCCATCACTTCAAGAATCACATAATATATCTAAAGGAGAAGATAAATCATGTAATGTGGCCAAGTTGAAGCATATAAATGACTTAAAGGTCTACTAAATGTCACATAGCAAGCATGAAATAATAATGTAGACACATTATACACGTACTTGATTATCCATGATAGAGGTTAAGATAATATTACATAGTAATAATAATAGTACGTATCTCTAGCAATAATTCTAGAGAAATATTTCAACCATCATTTGAATCAACACTTGAAACTTCTTCAGAAGATATGTAGATAATTGATTTAAGATGAGTAGGATGAACCCAAGGTTTCATGGATGGCCAATATGATTTGTATTTTGATTTTCGTAGATGAGGATTAATTTTGATGATGTGATCATATAGACGATTTAGAATCATTCCATATGGCATTGGAGAATTTGGTTGATTTTTAATATTTTCAACTCGTTTGGTTAGAAAGTAGGCAAAGTTGAAAGGAGTACTTGTTAGAATGCAATACATCATGTGACATGATGATGCAGAAAGAAATGGTGAGTCATTTTGAGTGCCAAAGGCATTATCTTGAATGATTTCATTCCAAGATCTCATGTCATGACGAAGTTCTTCCTTGAGGATTTTGTTTGGAAAAATGGTTTGTCCGGTTGTTGTGATTGATTGGATAATTTCCTTTGGTGTTGGAATGTGTGTTTGATAAGGTGTGTTTGACTCTTGATTAGTTTTCAAAGAGTCGAGAGAGGGTTCTTCAGAGTAAGAACATTCTCCTTCACATGGAATGGAGAGAATTGAGGCAAATGACTCGAGTGAGAACTTAAATGTTCTTTTCAATGCCCAAAATGTTAAGAAGAAGTTTAGATTGTCTTCTTTGGTGATTTCTATTGATAAATAAAATTCAAGTAGAAATCTTGGACAAATTTCTTCATGGAGTTCATATATTTTCAAAAGTTTGATGACTTGAAAAAGGGTTTGAATATTATCGTATTTAGTGGATTCAGGAGATATAGGGCGACCTTCATGGATTGACCTACATTCTAGGTTTCAAATGATGGGTTTTAGGATATCAGGAATATAGTTTTCATTTGAGATTGTTGGAACATATGATTTTGTGTACCGTAATTCATCTTCCAAAGTCATTTCACCTAAAATTGGAAAAGATAATTTTAGTGAGGTTCCTTCATTTAACGAGATGCCTAGTGTGTGCCTATATGCAACACATGTGGAATAACAATTAACTCGACCTAAAAACAAAATCCTAAGAGTTAACCCAAATGCTCCTTAATTTGATTTTGCTCAACCCAACAAGTCGAAAAAATACATATGACTTATGCATCTCGAAATTTGTTCATGAGATCATTATGCATGTGTTTGAAAACGTTTTTAGATTGTATTGACAATGCATAACAACAATTTTATTTTCTTCCTAACGTGAGTGATTTGAAAATGAAATTGGGGTTTTGGTTCGAAATAAAATTTTCAACAAATTCACTAATGTATACAAATCCTATGTCTACGGGAAGCATATTAGTTATACATTGTATTCTAGTAGTTTTAATTATACAAAATTGAAAGAAAAATGAAAAATCCCCAATTTTAATTTTTGTGTTCATCATGAACCCTAGACTCAAATTGAAAGAAAATAGATGAAATGACTTATAATTGATGATCTTTAAGATGTTGTGAATGATTATATGTGTTGATTTGATCTTCAATTATAGTTTTAGTGGTTGATTTTGAGTTTTTGGGTGTATTTGTTCGTTTTTGTCACTTGTAGCAGGTAAAGGGTGTGTTTGGTTTTGTGATTTGAATTTTTTTATTAAGTGTTCAGATTTAGTGTCTGCTGATGGCGGTCCCATAATGCCTGGCGGTCACAAATATATTGGGGGGCCGCCTATGGTATGGGGGCCGCCCTCAGTAAAGGGTTTTGGATTCAGTTTTTGATGAAAATTTTACGAAGAGGAGTGACATTTTAATTTGCATTTCACTAATTAAAGATGCTTAAAGTACTTCGGATGAAGTATTTAAGTTGTCACGACACAGAATGGAACACGGACTAAAATTGAGACAGAGGAAGGAGAAGCGGACTGATATGATTTATTGAATGTGTTCCATCATTCCTAAACCAAGACATAGATAGTTAAACGATTCACGTTTAAAGGGTTTAGTAAGAATGTCGGCGATGTTGTCAACAAACGGCACTTTTTCGATTGAGATATGTCCTTTCTGGACATTATCACGAAGAAAGAGTTGACGAAATTCAATGTGTTTGGTACGAGAATGTTGCACCGGGTTTTTGCTAAGGTCAATCACGCCTTTTCTATCACACATGATGGGAACGTCGTCGAGTCGTACGTCGTAGTCGATGAGAGCTTGTTTCATCCATAGTGCTTGTTGACATGCCTTTTTGGCGCTTACGTATTCGGCTTAGGTAGTGGATATAGCAAGAGCAGTTTGTTTCTTCAAGAACCAAGATGTAAAACAACTTCCCACGAACGTACAAATACCGCTAGTGCTCTTTCGGTCCACATAATCTCCCGCATGATCAGAGTCGGCATATACTATGGCTTCTATGTTGGTCCCTTTAGGATACCATAATCCTAAGTGGGTAGTGCCTTTAATGTATCGGAAGATTCGCTTAACCGCTTCAATGTGAGAGGTTTTGGGAGCCTCTTGGAAGCGGGCACAAAGGCAGACACTAAACATGATATCGAGCCAACTTGCCGTTAGATATAATAAACTACTTATCATGCCTCGATACTTGGTACTATCTACCGACTCACACTCTTCATCTTTCGTGAGTTTAGTATCGGACGACATGGGGGTTTTCATTGGTTTAGAATCTTCTTGACCAAATTTCTTAAGCATTTCTTTAATATACTTAGATTGATTAAAAAAGATACCATCTTCCATTTATTTTATTTGTAATCCAAGGAAGAAGTTAAGTTCACCCATCATGCTCATCTCGAACTCGTCATGCATGATTTTGGAAAATTCATCACACATGTCTTGACAAGTCGAACCGAATATAATGTCATCGACATATATTTGAACAATGATGAGATCTGAACTTTTCTTCTTAGTAAAAAGAGTATTATCTACCATTCTTATTTTATATTCATTTTAATAAGGAAATCTTTTAATCTATCATACCAAGCTTTAGGTGCTTGTTTAAGACCATATAAAGCTTTCTTTAATTTATAAACATGATCCATTTTTTCAAAATAAATGAATCCCAGAGGTTGTGCCACTTATACCTCCTCATTAATAAAACCGTTCAGGAATGCAATTTTTACATCCATTTGGAATAGTTTAAAATCTAAGGCACAAGCATAGGCTAATATACCCTAATAGACTCAAGTCTAGCAACTGGAGCATAAGTTTCATCATAATCGATGCCCTCTTGTTGATTATAGCCTTGAGCAACTAAACTAGCCTTATTTCGAGAACTAACACCGTTCTCTTTGCGTCAAGTGATCTTTATGTATCCGTCAACTTATTTCTAAATACCCACTTAGTTCCTATGATTGTCATATTCCTAGGTTGTGGAACTAACTCCCAAACGTCATTAGCAATGAATTGATTTAATTCTTCTTGCATAGCGACTATCCAACTATCATCCGTTAAGGCTTCATTTACATTCTTTGGTTCTATAGTTGATATAAAACAAAAGAAGTTACTTTGGTTTTGGGCTTGTGATCTAAGGGTTCTTTGGTTAAGGTTTCCTATGACATTTTCTAATGGATGGTTATTAGATTCCTTAATGTTGACTATTTCATCAATCTCTAAAGTTTCATCCACAATGTCATTTTCTAGGTTTTTCTTTTCGGTGACCTTAATTGCTTCTTCTTCATCTAAGTCATCATCCACCAAGGGTGATGTCTTAGAGGGTAGAGGAGTTTCATCGAAAGTTACGTTAAGTGATTCTTCGACTTTCCTAGTGTGTTTGTTTAGGATGATGTACGCTTTGCTATTTTGAGAATAACCTAAAAAGACACCTTCTTATGACTTTGGGTCAAACTTGGTAAGGTAGTCTTTAGTGTTCAAAATGAAGCAGTTTCTTCTAAACACTCTAAAATAATCTAACGTAGGTTTCCTACCTCTTAAGAGTTCGTAAGGTATTTTTCCTAGAATGGCTCTAATGAGGATTCGGTTGAGAATGTATGTTGAAGTATCAACGGCGTTACACCAAAAATTTTGTGTGTATGCTGGTTAACGGCTTGCTCGTTTCATCATAGTCCCTACTCATTTCTTAAGTGTTTCTATTTTTCCGTTTTTGACCACGCATTTGATTGCAGGAGTGCGTGGAGCCAGAGAGAGAAGTTTTGTGTAATCCTCATTTGGCATACAAAGTCTCCAAATTGGCCCACCCTCATTATCAATTCTCTACTATGGTCTGGTCTTATTGTCATTTTGAACAACCTAATTCGTTTTTGGATTTTCATTACTAAATATTTTGAATTGATCAAAAAGCTTTGGTTTTATCCTTAAGGTAATCTAGTCCAGTATACTAAAGTAGTCTCTACTATGAATAAGGTTGTAACGTGTTTTCCTCCGTAACTCCGTCTACGGATTGGATCGAAGAGGATCCTAGGAGAAGTTCTAAGCATCTAGTCGTTGAGACTATATTCTTAGCTTTGTGACTAGCGTGAGCTTGTTTTCCCATTTTGCAAGCATCACAAAAATGTTGATTAAACTTAAGCTTAGGTAGGTTTCTAACTAATTCCTTAGAAGCCAACGATTGAATGAGACACATGTTTGCGTGACCTAATCTCCTATGCCACAATGTGGAATTTTCATTAATCGTTGCTAGATAAATTTGATCATTTGGCTTATTTCCTAATTTCATCACATATAAGCCTTTCTTCCTAATACCTCTACCTATGACTTTACCGTCCTTAGTGATTTCACTATCATATTCAGAGAAAGTTACTCTACACTTGTTGTCATATATTTGTCCTATACTTAGCAAGTTAAATCCTAAGTTATCAACATGTTCTACATTATTTATTTTGAGAGAGTCATTAGAAATCGTACCTTTGCCAATGATGTTACCGCGAAGATTACTACCAAAAATGACATTACCTCCATTGTATGCCTTGTACGTAAAGAAGAGCTTTCAGTTACTTGTCATATGTTTAGAGTATCCGATATCCTTGATTCATTCGTCGGGTTCCAAGTCGACTCCAAGGCATATATATTTATATAGTACAATGACTCAAACATTTGGTCCCCAATATCTCGTGGGTCCAAAGTTGTTAGTGCAAAACATCCCTTGAATTTGATGCAATTGGTTGGGATGAGGAAATGGAGAATACATTTCCCATGTCATGTAACTTTGACATGGAAAGTTGTTCCAAGTTACGGGAAAGCCATGAGGTCGATTTTGTCGACCAATGTTCCTTTTTGGTTGCGGTGTTTTGGCATGAGGGTAATTATTATTGACTCTTCTAGGAGGTGGAGTTTTTGATCTAAAGTTTGGTTTCGAAAATCCAACTCCAGGTTTTGACAATGGCTTATAGAATTGTTTAACTTCAATGTCACTAGCAACGGGAACTTTGGCTTTGTTTACAATTATGTGTTTTTGTCTAGGACCCAAAATAGATTTTTGAAAGACACACTTTTCTCAGATCCAGGCGTTTCTGGTGGCTGTCCCATAATTATTTTGGGGGCCGCCTGGGTACTTTTTGGGCCGCCCATATTTATGAGACCTCCATCAGAGGACACCTTTTTCTGAGTTTTCACAAATTTTATTTCCTTAGTTCCACTAGATGATGGTTCAAATGAATTAACCCTAAACCTAATTTATCACCAGAGGGCTTTTGACTACTTAACATTTCATTTAAGCAATGTGTACTCTTTTCAAATTTATTTAATCTAGTGGATTCTTCTTTGAGTTTTTCATTCTCAATTTTAAGCGTATGATACTTTGCACAATCGAGATCAACTCCCATGTTTTTCTCGAGTGTGGATAATTTATCTTTTAATTTTCTAAGCTCGTTTTCTAGACTATTTCTAGTAGCTTTTAACCTTTTGTTCTTAGTGATTATCTTTAGACTCATTTTGCATAACTTATCATATTCGTTGTCTAAAGCTAAATCATCAATTGATGAGTTTTCATCACTAAAGTAAGATGATTCAGAACATACCTCACTTGATGCATGAGCTACAAGACACGTTTAGTTTTTGACCTTCTCATCATCATCTTCACCGCTATCGCTCCAAGAGCCTCCGACAAAATCCATTTGGTTCTTATCTTTTGGTGGTTTTAGACATTCTCTAATAAGATGATTTGGGTCGCCGCATCTAAAGTATTTTCTATCACTTTTACCGTTCTTGTCATCACGGCTTCTTTGGAACGTCTTTTTGTCGTTCCGAGGTTGTCTCACAAATCTACCTCTTCTTTTAAAGAACTTCTTATGTCTTCGTTCTTCTTACGCCATGGCGTACTCTTCGTCTTCACTACCGGAAGTCGAACACTCTTCATCACTAGATTCTTTCTTAGCCTTTAAAGCAATAGATTTCCTTTCAACTTTTGCTTTGACTATTTCGAACACTGTCTTGGATTGAATCATTTTGTGAACTTTGAGGTTCCGATAAGTTCTCAATAAGATAGTTGACATTTTGGTCTTTCGACTTATTCAAATGCCTGATCCTTTGCTCTACCATTTAGGAAGTAGAGCCTAAGAAACTTTCTTAGTGTTCTTACTAGAATTAACCTCAGTCAAAGATCTTTAAGAATCAGTAATAATAGTCTTAAATCTGCAAAAGCACTATCTATAGATTCATCTTCGGGAAATGACGAATTGTTCCATTATTGTTGAACAAAAGGTCGTCGTATATATCTTTGACTTGGCTATGGCCTTGATGGGTGATTAACAAAGTTTTCAAATTTCTTTTGTGTGTTATACATGAAAATTCTTTCATTATTTATTTTCTTGCAAAGCATTGTAAATAACAATTTTGGCTTCATTATTTTTCGCAAGTCTCTTTTTGAGATCATCGGTTTGTTTTTCAAAAGGTATAACCTCATCTAATTTGGTCTTCCGAATTTTGTACAATAGGTTGGAAAATCACCATATTGGTTGATAACACTGCCAAAGTCTAGATCTTTTAATTTAACAGATATGTCTCGAATCCTATTTTTTCATATAAATAAAACTATAGCTTTCAATATGAGGTGGTGGTCTTTGCATAGATTGCCCTTCTTAGATATTTGTCGGAATCCATTAGATTGATCAAGCTTTATATTCCAGCTATTTTAAAATCTCGAGGGACCTTGCTTCCTTGTTACCAATTTTGGAAAAATAGAAGTGGGGGGGGGGGGTTGGGGGTTGAATGTTTACCACTATTTGTCTTACGTTTTAAAACTTGACTTTCAAAAATGTTTTGATCCGGTGATATGTTTTTAAGCCAATTTCACAATATGAACAAGCAATAACTATCTAAACTAAAACTAGATAACAACAATAACAATGTAAAGAGATAAGGAAAGAAACAACCAAACCAAGACACCAAGATTTTATAGTGGTTCGGCTACGAAGCACCTCTTCGCCCTACTCTACTCCCCGAGTATCCGACTCAAGATTTCACTATGTCAACAAGCTCCCGTTAGGCGGAGAAAACTGTTTACACGCTGCTTACATTTTTTTCCGACACTAAGCTAAATGTCGAGTCCTAATCTTAGCTAGAACCAATCTACCACTTCACAAGATATACACACTCACAAGATCTACACTATCGGATCTACACAATATACGAATCACACAAATACACAAGATAAATACAATAGAGGTTTGGTACTTAGAAGAAGAGAGGAGAGATCACTAATTAACACTTCGTTTCTTGAAGGGGCCTGGACGGAATACATGTCCGAGGACGTGATGTCATAACAATCCGAACACAAAGCAATAAAGAACGACCACTAATCATGGACGTTTGAAAAAATAGTTGTACTCGTTGCATAAAGAAAATTAATTTAAGTTTTACAACCGGTCATAAGAAAGTAAGATGTAGCGGAAGCATAACAAAGTTTGATAATGACAACGAGTATATAAATAGATTAAGTTTGAAATCGGATAATCACCATTGCACATAGACTCCATTTAGCATCAAGAATCAAGCCAAGTCTAAGCACCTGAGAAAATTGTTTAAAAAATCGTTCAACATTATGTTGGGTGATTCATAGGGTTTCAAGTTAATAAAGAGCTGGACACAAGATTTCAAAACGTATGCGACATACTTATAACAAGTATCAACATCGTCATAAAAAGTAATTACTGTTTACACTAAAGCTCATGACACAATGCTAATAATTAACAGGGCTATCAATATCATGATCCTAGTATTCCTGCCCTTAAACTGGTGGTCCCAAACCAAAGACCACCACAACGACCACATCGACATGACATATCTCCGTTGTTTTCGTTAAGTGAAACAAGCCAGATAGGGATAATTAGTCCATTAGATTATTTGCGCATCGCGTCTTACTTAACCAATCCAATTGGCCATAGGTGACTAATGGTTCATGATAGTTAGGTCAATAGTGGTTTTGTAGCAAAAAATTAGGCAAAACATAACATGTAAAACCTTACGTAAGAAACTTGTGTCCAATTTTAAAAGCAAACAATGTTGCTCACCCCAAAGTATAAATATTGGAAAATGTAAACGTGGGGCTATGAACTCACCTTAAGCAAGTGGTGAATCGATAATCAACGAGGAAGAAATAAAGCCGAAAGGTCCTACACGCGACCTAAATAAATGACGCGTCTTAGGTAAACGAAAGATAACCAAAACTTGTACGACACGCTTTCAAGAGAAAAGACATCCATATGTGTTTGTGCTTTAGTTTGTTTAATAAACGTTTTGACTAAATAAAATTACAATGTTTGTCGTTTAAGTGCTTGGCGTTCATCTAATAATACTACTTTTAGAAGTTTCTTTTGTAGGAAAAGTTTTCTAGTTTCAAGACGTTAATACGTCCACTATATTGTTTTAAGTTCCATATTTTCATAATGCGCTAATAACCATAAGTGCTTAACTTTCCATGTCCGATCGCCTTAAGTTTACCAAACTTTTCTATTTTTAGGTACTTTTATCGTTTTTCCTTAAATATTCGTTAATGGCGTTCTTAAAATGATGCTTCATAGTTATTTATTTTATATATATTTATATATATCATATAATATATATTATATATATTTATATTACGGCTTACTATATGTTGCTTGGAGTTTAGAAAGTCAAAAAATGTCCAAAAGTGTTCGAAAACCACTTTTACTATTCACATCAGCACACTATTCATTTGTTTTTACCGAAAAATGTTTCAAGTTTCATTTGGCTATAACTTGGTCGTTTTAAGTCCGATTTTAAAGTGCGATATGTGAAAAACTATCTATTCGAAACAAGCTCTTCAAAAACTACTTTTACGCCTAATGAAAACATTTTTAGGTCGCTTCAAAAACTCCAAAACTAATTCGGAATAAGCAACATGTCCTTTTAACAAATACTCCAAAAGTCTCATTATAACGCCATATAGTGTTTATTTAGCACTAATCCCGATCAATACCAAACAACAGCAAATCCACATTAATCTAACCTAATCCCTTCATTTCTATTGTTGCAACATACTTTTCAACTCATCTCACCATAACTTATAAAACAACAAACATAATACTTCCATTTTTATAAAAGTTGTCAAGTTACTTTTATCATTTTTTTTAAAAGTAAACACAAACACATGAACGTCTTAATCTTGAACAATATTATAAGAATAAAAAGAAATGAAATAATAGATGACCTAAGAAAATACTTACAAGATATGAAGAAACAAGTAGCGAATCACAAGATCTTTTTACCCAGATGACATAGTATCTATAAAACCACTTATAAAAGTAGAAACCCTAATTTTATAAATCTAATTTTATAATCTTGAGATACCCTTGAAAATCAACCAACCAATACTTGGATCTACCTTAGAAACCCTTGGAAATGAACTTAGATTGTTTGGATCTTGAAGAAAATCAAAGAAAATGAAAACCCTAAAGAGGGTGTGTGTGCCGTGGGTTAGCAAGAAGAGAGGGAGAGAAAAGATTTTTGTTGTTGGCTTTGAAATAAGATGATAACCCTAAGTCTTGGTATGGTCTTGTATTTATAGGATGGAATTAGGGTTTTAAGGGTTCAAAGGTGCACATGTGACCAACACACACCAAGAGTGTGTGTGTTGGTGTTTTCGGCCTAGAGTCACCACAATAGCCAAATGGCTCAAGACTTTGAGTCATGGTTCATCTTATGGATACTTAGTTGGTCAAGATTCAAGTCAACCTCTTACACGATGTAAGAGATCACATGAAAATTTTAAACTAGTGGGTTGTGCATGAGAGTGGCCTTCTCATATGTCACTTTCTCATCTAGCATGCACACATGGTGGGGCTTTCAAAATAAGATGCCATTTTATTAATTTAGGATGCGTGGTGACATTGTTGTGGTTTTAGGCGTCCAATATGACAACCAAAGGGAGGTGAATGAAATTTTTAACATTACAATGCTTGACGGATGATAACTCGAGTTTACACGAAAAGATTGCGGGTTTTCGGGGTTCCGTTTGGTCAAAAACCCAAAAAACGCAATGTAAAAGATAAAACCCTAAAATTAATATCGGGAGTGATTAAAAATCATGAAACACTTAGAAAAGTTAAAATATCTCATATAAGGCCTAAATTTATTAATAACCGATGCCGGGACGCGCCCGATGACGTTTTTCAGATTTACGCGGTTTAACTTCCCGGTAAACTGTCAGATTCAAACGTAACGTATAAAAGTCAAAAGTAATGATCAGAAAAGTTTAAAAATATTGACCTGGAATTTACGAGGTGTGACAAAAAGGAAAATTACTTTACGGGTGGGGGAAGAAAAACTTGTTTTTAAAAGTATTAAGCCCGTCACTAGCATAATCAAAAGGGTCTTTGTGATAAAAAGTCTTGATCTAGAAACAAAGCTTATAAGAGAGGGTGATGAATCATTCGACCCAACTTATGGTAATTACATAGAATTAAATGATTTAGATACACCTCTAGAAACTAAAACATATCAAGATTTTGAGCCAACTTTTGTTAAAACTAACTCTTATAAAATGAAATTTTCTTATGTAATTGGGTATAAGTATGTTAACGCTGACCTCCTCTCTTCCTTGCCCATTAACTTAATGTCCAAAAGCTTTGATTATTCCATAATTAAGGACAATGATGAAAAGAAGAGCCATGCCGGTACTTTAATAGATATACATGTTTTTGTCAGAAATTTTTCTATTATTTTAGGTTTTACCATCATTGATGATGATGATATGGCAAAAGACGTTGTACTCGGCATGAAATTTTGCAAGAAGTACGCATCATGCCAAATGATTATGAAGAAAATCGCTCTTGATGATAAGTGCGAGCAAATCATGAAGGATGAATAAAGAGAAGGAAAGGAAAAAGGTCAAACTTAAAGACCAGCTGAAACAAAAGTGCTTCTCGAGAGACAACCCAGTCATTTTAATTGTTTGTCGCATTTTAATTATTTGTTGCACGAGTCTGTCTTCCCAGACACTCTATACGGTGTATCGAACCCCTCTGGATACGGCGTATAGAGCTTTCTGGACGTTATCAGTTTTTAAAACTTAATTTAATTGTTTCTACATAAACAATACGGCGTATCCTAAGGTTTGTGATACGGCGTATTGATCCATGTACAGTTGTATGTTTAATTGTTTTCTTGTACCATTATAGCGAGATAGAATTTGCACTTGTCTTCTAATCTTTTATACAGGACCTTGCTGAAACTATGATATGGTATATGCTGAAAAAGAAATGTGTTGAACTTATCCGGGCATGTTGAAGCCCTAGTCAACACACTTTTTTCTCAAGGACTCATCTTGGAGAATTATCACGAGCAAAACATCAGGGAGTTTTCTGTTATAATTCTATTCTTCCTTATTATTCATTTTATCCATACAATGAGGACGTTGTATAATTTAAGTGGGGGATGAAGAATTAGAACGTACTTGTCTTCTTTTTTACAAAATAACATGCAAAGTGCTAAAAAATGGCCAAAATTTAAAACTTTTTCAGCAT
>BQNB010086362.1:0-28213 GCA_026074375.1 Tanacetum coccineum | reverse complement strand
TTGTTTTCAGAGCTTATTTGTCATCTTCGGACAAAAAGTGTAGTTTTAAAGTTACTTTAAATTAGTTCCTTTACAAGTTCCAATATTCAGTTTTGTAAAAACAAATCAAAAAAATAAAAATAATAAGCAAAAAGGGGGTTTGCGTGCCTCGAACCCACGACCTCACACTCAACAGCCATACGTCTTAACACTTTGCTACATTAGGTCATCCGTTACCTTTTCCTTTCATTAAATTGTTATACTCATTTAGGCCTTATAAGTCAAATAAGCTGTCAAGCTTATTTCGTGGCTTATTTTATAAGCTACGACTTCGGGCTTATTTTTCCTAGGATTCATATAGCATAAGCTATTTTCTGTATTTTTTTTAGAATTTTTACTATAAGTTTAGTATTTTTAATCTTTTATTTTCTTTAAAAATTTTAAAAATCATAAAAAATAGAAAATTAATCAGAAAAATAAAAATCTTTTTTATAAAATTTTCTTTTAATATAAAGTTTGTAGGAAAATTAGTTTCACTTTCGTAGGGTCTATTTTGCAAAAATTCACTTTTTAAAGAACGGGTTTCGTTCCCGTTCTCGGTTTTCAATTTTTAACTCTCGTTTTAACTCCGTTTTTGTTCTAGTTTTTTTTAAACTTCGTTTTTAGTCAATTAGAATACATTTTAAAAGAAAAAATGAAAATTAGGTTTAATTTTGTAGAATTTAGGTTTTTGGCCTTAGTTTTAGTGTCCCGTTTCGCGTTTTTAGTTAAATTTTGAGTATCTATTAATTATCTTTATGCTTAATTGTTAGTACTTGTTTATTTTTAATCTTTTTAGCAGTTAAACAAATCAAACTTTGATCCCTATTCAAATCATAATCCGAGCTAAAACGTGGTTTCAATTTCACAAGTCGTTGGGGAAACGACCCGGGTGATCATACTTCCCGGTTTCCACCTTCGAAAACAACTTACCTTCGAAACAAAATCACTACTTTCTACCAAGAACCGAATGAAACCTTCAACGAAGCATGGGAACGTTTCAAAGAACTTCTTCGTCAATGTCCTCATCATGGTTTCTCGGAATTACACCAACTTGATACGTTTTACAATTCCTTGAATACCAATGATCAAGATGCCTTAGATTCCGCCGCGGGTGGCAATTTTCTAGATAAGATGCCTCGAGAAGGTTTAGCCATAATCGAAAGTAAATCCAAAGTGCGTTATTCAAGAAGTCGTCCGAATGATTCAAGAGCGATTACGAATGCTCCTTCTTCTACTTCTTCACCTTCCAATAATTCTTTCGAGATTCAACAAATGGCCGCCTTACTTGAAGACAAAATGAATATTCGAATGAGCCGTTTAGAGAAAGCGATTAGTGAAAAGAATGCTACGACTCCTGCTACCGTCAAAGCAGTCGAGGAAGTTTGTGTCACATGTGGTTCTAACCATAACTTCAACAATTGTCCGTTAACAAGGAACGATTTTCCCGTTTTTCATGATAACATTTATCAATTCCAACAAACCGCCGCCGTTGGCAATTTTGTTCAAAGAAATCCTCCTAATTTGGCAAACCAAATGAGACCACCGGGTTTCAATCAACCAAATGTTCAAAGCAACCAAGGAAACCAAAACCGATATCAAGGAAACAATTTCAATTCGAATCAAAACCGTGGAGGCAATTTCAATCAAAACCGCCAAAACAACCAAGGAGCTGTTTATCAAACCCCACCATACCAACCACCAACAAATCAACCTTTGGTTAATCAAGCTTTACCTCCCGTTTCACAAATTCAAGGTGTTTCTAAAACAGATTTTGAAAGTTATGCTAAAGCTAATGATGCAAACATGAATAACTTGCAAATGAAGTTGGATAATTTTCAAAGAAACCAAAACGATTTTCAAAGAAGTTATAACGATTCTCAAAAGAAACAAGATGATTTTCAAAACTTGATGCTAGGTTTTATGCAAAATTATCACAACAACAGAACCGCTTCCACTTTAAGACCGGATACTCTTCCAAGTCAAACCGTAACTAATCCTCGTGAGCAAATTAATGCTATCACCACAAGGAGCGGTAAGACTTTGGAAGGACCTTTGACTCCTCTTGTTCCTACACCCGTAGTTTCAAAACCTCAAAAAGAACCCAACAAACTACACCGGAGACGACCAACGGAAAAAGTGCAAAGATCCAAATTTGAGAATAAACCGGCCATGTCCCACCGGTCCGGAGAAGAAAGAATCCCATTATCATGAAATCCCAAAGACCAAAAAAGCAAAGAAACCGTAAATGTTGAAATCAAGATCTTAATTCTCTCCAAGACCTAATTCGTACCAAACCTAACACTTCCATGAAACCCCCGAGAGGATGAAAGTGAGAGAGAACGATAAACCAAGTGCTCAACATAGCCGGTTTTTGAAGATGTTCAAACAACTCCGTTTAGAGATTGGATTGAAAGATGCTCTTGTCGAAATGCCGTAAGTTACAAAACAATGGATTAAGCTCGTTTGCTAAGGAACAAGAGAATACTCGAGGGAATCGCCAATTTAACTAACCCGTAAATGCTGAATGTTCTGCTATCATCATGAACAAAGTTCCCGAGAAGCTTGAAGATCCGGGAAAATTTCTTATCCCATGTGCTTTACAAAGAGCTCATATAACATAGTGCTTTAGAGGGCGCGATTCCGGAGCTAGCATTAACCTTTTACCTCATTCTATCTACAAGAAACTTGGGCTTGAAGCTTTGACTCCTACTCGAATGACACTCGAGCTTGCCAATCGTTCCATTACTCACCCAATGGGCATAGCCGAGGATGTTGTAGTTAGAGTTGATGGTTTCACTTTTCTTGCTGATTTTGTTGTGGTTAATTTTGAACCAGACCCGAGAGTGCCTATTATTTTAGGAAGACCTTTCCTTCGCACTGCAAAAGCTCTCATTGATTTGTATGAAGAAACATTGACTTTAAGAGTAGGAAAGGAAGAACTTGTTTACTATGCCGATAAATCTGAGAAAAACAAAAATAAGCATTATGTTCACACCATTTTTGTAATCGATTTCTCAAAAGATGATCCGTTTAGTGGCGGTACCACAACTCATTCTGATGATCCTTCTCCTAGTTCTTCTCCGGTGAAGACTAGTGATAATTTTGAGAAGTTCGCCGATGAACTTGCTCTTCTTGATTCATTACCACCTAGGGTAATGATATTCGACCTAAGAATGGTCCCTTGCATGAAGAGAATTTTCAAGTTAATTCAAATCCTCATTTTGAATTTGATGACAATTTTAAATCTAGCACCATAAATCCTCTTTTTGATGAAATGGAAGAAAATGTCAAGAGAAAAAATTCCAACGTTTCCGATGAGCCAGTTTTACTCAACACACCTTTATCCGATAAGGTTGAGTGTTTTGCTCCAAAAGACAATAATGATGAGATCGATGATTTTCTAGCTATGGAAGTGTCTTCAAACTTTGAGGAAGGTTATTTTGATTCAGAAGGAGACGTAACTTTTCTTGATAATCTACTTAGTGATGATGCTTCCCATAATCTCGCTTTCCACCTGAAGTGATTATTCCGATCATGACCAAACAAAAAGATCTTCAATACTTTTCTCCAAGATGATCCTCTTCACCATGATTTTCACCGGGTGAACCTTTAAAACACTGTACTGCAAGGAATGATCGAGAAATTGAGGAATATCTTAGTCTTTGTGACAGTAGCTTTTGAGTGAGATTTCAACTCCCCATCACCAGTGAAATGTTCATGCTAATCAAAGTTCAAGTTTCGAGTCTCTTCCCTTATCTCTATCACCGTTCCACTCAAGAAGAGATCGATATTTTCCTTGTTCCAGATGATTTAATTCCACCAGGTGTTGAGAATGATGATTCCGAAGATGAAGTTAATGAGTCACCTAACCTTGACCATCAAGATGATCCTTCAATTCCTCGTCCTCCACCAGAACCACCGGATATTGAGAAATGTTTTAAACCCGAAGCGGGTATTTTGATAACCAAAGAATTTAAGGGTGTTTCTAAACCTCATGATTTTATGGCCGATATTTTACCCACCCTTCCCACCCTTGTTTCAGATTTCACCTTCATTCTCTTTCTCTCCTTCGGGAGTGAAGACACCATTTTTGACCCCGGCATCTCCACTTAGAGCCGGTGGCCCCTCATCGGGATGGAACTTTCATGTGCTTTAATGTTTGTCCAAACATTAATGAAAGCCCGATTGAGATTTCTCTTCCATTTTCACTCTCCCTAAGGACAACTAAATTCAGGGATCGAGTCAAGCTTGTGACTCGGTGACCAAAAACAAGCCGCTTCGTGGGAGTTCACCCCATGCTTATCCTTTTCTATTTTTCTATTTTCTAACTAATGTGTTGTGATGTGTTGTGGCTATCCTCAACGTTTCATGTGTTTTGTTGTTTGTTGTGTTTTGCAAGATTCATCCCCAACAATTTTCTGAAGCCTCTCGATGTCCGGTGTTTTTAAACCCGTTTCACTCGACCTTCCTATCCTTTGTGTGAAATTAAGATTGGGAGATCCGATAAGCCTTTCAATCGTTATCGATCAAGTTTATCTTTTGCATAATACATAAACAACTTAGATTTACGTAGAGACCCGACTTTAAACATTGAGGACAATGTTTCGTTTTAGTTTGGGGAGGGAATCTATCGATTTGATGTTACCTGCTTATTGTTTTGTTCTCACGTACCTGTTTTTCCCACAAAAATAGAAAAAAATTTAAAATTTTTAGTCATAAAAAAAAATGTAATAATAAAACAATTTATGACAAAAAATGAGTTTTTCCGATGTAAGAATAAGAAGTAAATATTGACCCAATCGATCGTGGTAATAGTTCTAGCTTCCTGCCTAAACAATTAAAGATGATAGTTTGTGCTAGTCTCATGAAGACTTTAAACATGCTAGACTTGAAATCATTAGTAAATGAAAACTTATGCTAATTGGTATGTGCTTAAATACACATACCTTTCTCCATTAAAAACGGACTTAAATGACCAAAAACAGACAGAAACTGCCAAAGATATGTTTGTTTTACACTTGTGTTGTGCAGGAAAAGGATATCACACCAAAAGACAGAAAACACAGCAAAAAAATGACAAAACCAGACACGGAATGGAAAAGCTGTGAAGGACAAAGCCAAATCAAAGCCAAAGACCAGAAAAGTCAAAGTCAACTCAACAAATTAACATTTCTCCCTGTCAAAACCGGAGCCGTAAATGAAGAATAACATTGGATTCAATCTCAACCCATCAATGGCCGGGAAAGCCCAATAGTATATTATTGAAGACTGTGAAGACCAAATGGGCCCTCAATCAATGACAACAGCCCATTTGTGTGCAATTGACAGAGACTATGAAGACTTTGAAGACCCGATCCTAGCCCTTGAACAAACCAATCTCAGCCAGTGTGCAAACAAAACCCACCCAAACCTTATTGGGCCTTAAAAAGCCCAATAACACAAGCCTGACCCTTATTGGGCCCAAACACACCCAGTTGGGCCCAATACATAACCCAAGCCCATTACTGGCCCAATACCATTTTTTATAAACCCTGGGGACCTAAATTGTCAAGTTTAAAAATGTTTGTAAAAAGAAAAAGTGTTTTAAACAAAGAGAGGGACTGATTTTGCAATTTTACAAACTTAATTTCCCTTAAAAACACCAAGGGCTGAAACTGCCATTATCAAAACCTTTTATATCTTTGTTTTAACAAAACACAAGGGCTGTTTGTAACTATTCTTAAACTTCTTTATAACTGAAATTAAAAAGAATAGAAAGAAGTGACAAGTAAAGGAAAGATGGGGGTTTCTTTTTGGGTTTATAAAACTTTTTAAAAACCTGTAACCAATCACGGGTTCCCCCTCAACTTGTTTCCCGCCACCACCTCAAAACCTTCAACATCACATGTTACCACCCAATCTTTTACCCAACCCCTCCTAAATCCAGTCCTAACCTTAAACCCACTCCCACTAGCCTTTTCAACTGCCACGTTGGCGATCCCCTTCAACCCAAGGAAAATCTATGGCCGAAATTGATCAAAAAGAAACACAACTCCAATCCTAGGGCTAGGATTGATGCTGAGGCTTCATACTCACACAAGAAACACAAAGACTCAAGCTTTGAAGACCTGAGACTTCTATAAATTGAAGAAGACCAAGCCGAGCACCACACCATTTTTTATATACTGTTTTTTTACTTTCTTAGTGTAAAATTTAATTAAGTCTGCTTTAAAATTGTTGTATTCAGCTTATTTTAAGTTTATGTTATATTATTTCCAGTTTTAATAAAAGATAAAGAGTTTTTGTGTTATTGCATTTATCAAAAATTTGAAGTATAAATTAAGCAATCAATTATGTTTAAACTTGCATAACAATGTGTAAAGGTTGTTAAACTCAACTTAGTTTCAGTGTTCTACCCTTTATTTCTCAAAAAAAATCGTTTTTTATAAATTAAGGGAGTGTTTGGGTTAGCCTTGAAAATGGGTCAATATGAAATTATCATGGGTTGTAACCACTCAGCCAACTTTGGCTGAGTGTGTGGGATTTATTAAGCCTTTTTAACCACAATTTTTAGTTTAAAAATAAGTTTCTAAGTGGCTTTTGAATTCTGTCAAATTTTCAATAAGCAAATTTAAGCTTAAGTGCTCAAGCTGCTTATGCAGCTTAAGCACACTTTTGTTGTGCTCTTTGTTGTTGTTTCTAGCCATTTACCCACCCTCCTTGTTCTGTCCTTTTAAATCTCACCAAGTAATAAGCCAAGTGTGCATATGTATTTGTGAGAAACAGCCAATTTTAAGCTACAATTTCAGCAGCTTATATTGTTTTCTAGACTCTCAACCTTTGAAAATAAGCTCAGTGACCACCCCTTGTTATCTGTTTGTACTTGGATTTGGCCAAAAAGCTCTTGAGAGCTTATTGCATAAGCTCAAAAAGCCCCCTTGTTCACTGTTGCATCTCCCCTGGTGCTGAGCACCTAAACTCAGCCCACTTTTCTAGCTTATTTAGATAATAAGTCTTAGGATCTTTTAGCTTTTATTTATAGTTTATTAGTAGCCCTTTAATTCCCCAAAATCTCATAGCTTATTTCCCCCTTTAGCTTAGCTTATTTAGGGCTTAAAGTTCCCTTTTTTCTGTTTTCTTTTAAAACTGTTAACATAGCTTATCTTGAGTCCAGCTTATTTTAGGGCTTATTCTAGAAAACTTAGCTTATTTAGGACTCCCCTCTCCCTATTTATCTGTCCCCCATAGATTTTAGCTTATTTTGTTAGCTTAAACCTCAAAGAAAAAGCAAAATAAGCTCATAAGCTTATTAAGTTCTGTCAGCCCAAAAAGCTCATGTTTCTGGCTTATTTAGACCCCTTCAGCTTATGCACCTTTTATGAAAAATGTTCTCCTAAGTCCCCTTAACAACTTTGCTTTTATAGCTTTTTGATAATAAGCACTTAGGACTTGATTTGCAATCGGGGTCCACTTCAGGGACTGTTTGTGTAATTTTATCTTTTATAGTTACAACTGTTAGTCCCCCTTGTCAGTTTGTTGTTTCCCCATTAGTCCTTGTGTCCTTTCACTGTTAGTCCCCAGCAGTTAACCTTGTTAGATGTATTTTAATTAATTAATTAAATTAGGTTAAATTTTAATTAGTTTAATTACTTTTAATTCAAACAGTAACTTTTGGGCATTTTTACATTTTTAGTTTTGTTAACTTTTTCTTTATTTAATCTGATTTTTTTAGAATTTTTAGACTTTTATTTTTTATTTTCTTTGTTTTAATTAGTATTTAATATTTAAAAATTCATAAAAAATACAAAAATTAACAAAAAAAATTATTTTTCTTTTTTAGAAAATTTTCTTTAATCAAATAGTTTGTAGAAAAAATATAAAAACTTATGTAGGGTAAATTTTGCTTAGATTTCAGTTCCGGGTTCGTTTACGAGCCCGGCTTTTTCGGTTCTTACCGTTTTGTTCGCTTTTTAACTCCGATTTTGAAAATTTTTACATTTTCTTTTAAGTTAGAATATTTTTAATTTATTTAAATTTTAAAATTAATTTTAGGACCAATTTTTGTAATTTAAAGTTTAGCGTTGCATTTAATTCCCGGTAGTCTATTAATAGCATGTTTAATTTAGTTATTAGTTTTTTAATTATTTTAGTAAGTATTTTTTAGCCTAATTACGTTCCCCGTAGATTTCTATGAATTTCATTGCCATTATTTATGCCCCCTATTTAGGATTTATCCGTATAACTATTATTTGGTCCCCGTAGTATATTAAGATCCATTGTTCCACAGCTTGTTTCCCGTAGAATTAATTTTAGTTTTCTGTTAATTAACTTAGTTTATCTAGTTAAAAATCAAATCATTTGTTTCTCAATACAAATCATCAATAACATTCCGTATCGATTTACCATTCCAGCCTCGTTGGGGATTTACGACCCGGGAAAGCATCTATACAACATCTTCGGTATCCAATTACTCTGCTTATAGACCATATCTACTATATATTTATATTTTATATAATGATGTATTTTAAGGTAAAGTCTGATCGGATCTCCTAATATCAAGTAGAATTAAATAATGCCGAGTTGGATTTTATATAGGCTACGGTGGGAAGTATTTGCTAATTCTCTTTATTAAGATATTAAATTGCAAATAAAAAGAGATGACAGTGTGTATACGAAGTTAGGATGCTAACAAAGTTTATTTGGAAAACTTAAAGCTTCTAAGAAATAACTTATGTTTTTCTTCCCCGAAGTCTTAAAATGATTAATTAAACGTGTTCTCTTTAATCTTTACAAATTAGAGATTTACTCTTCAAAATTCTAATCAACATATTCTAGAAAAAGATTATCTGATGATTCAAAGCAAACATCATTGGTAAATAAGAATTTTAGTTCAAGTTTATACTTTGGTTTTCTAAAACGGGATTTTTTCTATTTGTAAAAATAATGTGTTAAATCAATTAATTAGTTAGAAAAAAAAATTAAAAATTAAAAATCTCTAAAAATGTAGTTGGTGAATAAAAAGGATGCAAGTTATAAATCCTTAGTGTTAATAATTAATATACAAACTCCATCGTAATAAAGCACATGGGCATTTGTCGGTTCGCTCCCGATGTGACGTCGAAAGAAAGGGAGAGGTTGTAAGTTTAAGGGGTTGGTATCATAATAAGTACACGAGCTCTTGTCGGAGGCGTGGCCGATGTGTCGTCGAAAGAAAAGTGATACCGATTCCTAGCCTAATAATGTAAATAGAAATAATAATGTTGCAAGTTAGAAAATAAATAGTAAAAGTTTCATTTTCTAAAACCAAGGTATTCTTTTGAACTAAGGTTTGCAAAAGTCTACAAGGCTTACCCGATGACGGTGGGATGTTAGAGAAGAAAGTCATTCATGGGACAAGTGAACCAACGATGTCTTAGCTAAGGAGGTTTTTGTTTGCTTTGAGATGTGATCTTGCTAAGTGATTAACATATTAGCCCAAAAGGCTCATGTGTAAAGTATTTTTGGTCGGAATTTCAACTATCTAATATTTGGATTTAATTGTTTAAATAAATGAACACCAACACCTAAAATAATATGATTTATGTCAGGAAAAGGAATTCACAAGTTGTAATTATAAATAGTCTTAGTATCTTAGCTCGTAATCAACAGTGATCTTATTTTTAAGCTTAGCATGGGAAAAGTGAAAAATCGGGGATGATGAAGTTATCTTTTAGACACTTAATTGTGCTTTTTTTCTTATGATCCTCAAGTAACCAAAAGAAATGAACAATACATTATGTCAACACAAATAAGTTGTAGTTAGGTAGTTAATTATCAAGAAAAATCATAAAAAGAGAAAAACTTTGAAAATGGGAATTTGATGTATGTATAACTTGTTGATTGCTCTTAACTCACCAACAAAATCTTTAGCTACTTTTCAAAGGATTTAGTTTGGGGAATTTTCAAGGTAATTTTGGTTATAAGGTCATTGATATTGCGTGAGGACACGCAATCGTTTAGTTTGGGGAATTTTGATAAGTGTAAAATACACATATCCATTTATGCTTAAAATAGCCCAAATAAACCCAAAACAGACCAAAAATGGCAACAATATGCTTGTATTTGTGTTTTGTGTGTGCAGGAACGGATATATCAAAAATCACAAGAAAACCGTCAAAAACGGGCAAGCACGGACACGAGAACGGAAGAGTGTACAAAAGCCGGAAGCAAAGCCATGAAAAAGTCAACCCTCAGTCAAACAGTCAAAGGAAAGTCAAACCATGGTCAACAGAAGTCAACCATAAAAAGACAAAATCCCTAAATTGCCATTTCAGTCCCTCAACTTTCAGAAAAGTCCAAAAATAGTCCCTAAACCCTTAATGGGCCTCAAAACCCTAAATAAACCTACCCGGATACCATAAGCCCAAAACCCTAGCCCATTTACTTTTTTATAAACCACAAGGGCCATTCCTGTCATTTTCCAAACTATTTTTTACACTACACTTGAGATAACCAAACACAAGGACTAAAAATGCCATAAACCCAAAGTTTAAATATTTTTACCCGTTTTTCAGTTTTAAAAGCGCGAATGAAACAATTTAACTGTTCATCGTCGGCCAAGAGTTTTTACCACTCACACTTAACAAAGGGCTTTTTCTCAATTGAAGGTGTAAAATGGAGATATTCAAGTGTAAGTACAATGAATTGGCAAGGGACAAATTAGTCATCTCCAATCGCTATTAAGTTTCTCTCAAGCAATAAACCACGCACTATGGAGAAAGCACAAGGATGTGGGTTTTTGTACTAAATCACTCAGTAAAGAAGCACAAGTGAGCCTCTAACGGATTGCCAGCTTGGCAATCCGTGTGAGGTCACTTAGTGATCCAACGGCTCAAAACTTAGCCCCAATGATTGGTTGATCTAATGGTGGATGTTGATGGGAGCGTATAACAGATTTATGGCCTAGAAGCTTCTCAGTGAGGCTATAAAAAGTTTCACTCACACACACACAAGGATGTTAGCTTTTATCTTCTTTTCTAGCTTTTTCACCTAGAGTAGCTTATAGAATTTTGCTTATTGTAATTCGTTTTTTTTAAATCAGTTGTAATCCTCTTTTATATAATGTAATCAAAGCTTTTAGTTAAATAAATTCAGTGTTTGCTTTTAAATGTTCTTAATCTCTTTCACTCATAAGCTAAAATCTGTCTCAATAAGCTCTTTTAAGCTCAAATTCAGCTCTCATGAGTCTATAAGCTCATGATAGAGCTTAACCTACCTTAATCATACTTTTACTCTTAAAACCAGCTTTAAAATACCTATTTACCTTGGACTTAATGGATTGTAGCTTTTGGAAGGGAGATCTAAAAAGGAAGGATCTCCAAGGACTTAACTCCTAGCTTATTTATAAGCTAGGAGAGCTTGTAGCTGCCCTTCATTGGGTCCTCTTGTTCAGCTAGAGGATTGAGTAAGTTTCCTTTATTTTCCTTTTGTCTTTTAAATTTCTAGTTAGTTAAATGCTTATTAGTTAAATTGCTTAGTTGCTTATCTATTTGCTTATTAGTATCTCATATAATCTCTTAGTGCTTATTTGATATAAATTGTTCATCTATTCTTCCTTATAATAGTGTAGATCTTGATGTTTCATTTCTGTCATAAAAACTCATAAAAGTAGAAAATAGTGTAAAACTTTGATTATTGCTTATTAGGCTGTTGGATCATGTTTATTAAGTTTGTTTTAAGCTAATTAATATCTGGTTTGTAGTTCTGTTAAGTAGATTTCATTTTATAAAGCTTTTTCAAAATTGTCAAGTATATAAAGGAGTGTTTGGCATAACTCACTTCGACCTCAAATAGTCAAAGTGAGTCTTGGTTTTTTACTTAATTCAGTTGTTAGTTCATTAGAGATTAGTTAAAAATGAGTTTTCAAAAGTTAGATGTGAGATTTGATCAAATGAATAGTTAAAATTTGTGTTTTAGCACCAGGGTACTTAGTAGTTTGAGTTTTATAGCTTAATATTGATCTTAGCTCTTTGAGCTTTTGTTAGTGTTTGCATTGTGTTTGTATACACTCACTAAGAGTGTCTTAGTGCAGGATTTCCCTCAAGGTAACCTACATTATTGATTTTTACTTGTGTCAAGTGCATCAGCAGGAACTAAGCTGTTTATGCTGTCACTTTTAAGCTTAGTTTTTAGCTTTTAATCTTAGGATTTAGAGTTCCATTTTCCTATAGCTTATAGTCTAGAAGTAACTTAATTTAGATTAGGTATAGCTTAATTCAGTTTAAGACTTATTTTTCATTTCCAAGCTTATCTACTGTAGTACATTTGCTTTTAAAAGTCACTAAAAAACCAAAAATACCAAAAACAGTAGGTTTAAGATTTAAATTTTTTGATTTCTAGCTTATAGATTAGGTCTTTATGATTTAGTTATCTAGCTTATATCTAGGTAAAGCAGTTTACAAGAGCTTAAGTTCTATAAAAGTTTTAAGGATCCCACTAGTCTCATCCTTAGTGGCCAAAAAGAAAACCCAACTAAACCTACTATAGTCATCAGTGACAACAAGGCAATATGTCTTGTGATTGATACTCCTTACAGATGTTGGCCCAAATAAGTCCATATGCAACATTTGTAAGGGTTGGCTGATAGAGCTCACAAGCTTGGTCTTACAAGAGGCTTTGTGTTGCTTTCCCTTCTGACAAGCAACACAAGTATGGTCATTTTCAAAAAGCTTTGAAGGCAATCCTCTTACAAGGTTTCCCCTCACAAGTTTGTTCATAGTTTTAAAGTTTATATGACCAAGCCTCCTATGCCATAAATTAGACTCATCTATTGTAGCCTTTGCAAATAAACAAGTCAAACCTCCTGAAGGAACAACATTCTTTAGATCAAAACTGTACATGTTGTCATGTCTGGGAACTTTAAGCAAGACTTGACTTTCATCAAGTAGCTTAAAGTCAGGAGATAGAACAAGACATTCAGTCTCAGTGAAAAGAACACTGTTTTTCTTGTCACACATTTGTGAGACAGAGAAAAGGTTAAACTTAAGTTCCTTTACAAAGTATACATCTTCAAAGTCTAATTTACCAGTCCTAATTTTACCTTTTCTAGTAATTTTACCTCCTTTAGGACTTCCTCCAAATGCAACAAATCCACCATCAATTTCTTGATAATCTGTAAGGAAGGACTTGTTTCCAGTCATATGCCTAGAGCATCCACTGTCAAAAATCCCTTGATCCTGTAAAGTATATTGTGGATTACCCTGCACTCAAAATAAGAGAATTAGTTTCTCTTGGGGACCCAAGCCATTACTGACTTGAGTCTGCCTTGTAGATCAACATAGTCAAATCTTTTAAGCATGTATGATCCACTGTCTTTGGAGTTATGGTCAATAACATTTCCTGTTGGTCTCCAAATCCAGCATGCTGAGGACTTAACAGCATTTTCCCCATTTCCCTTAGCAACACTAACTACTGCTTTTGGCTCAGCAGTAGTTACATTGTTAACCCTAGCAGTATTAACTTTTTCATTTAAATTATTAGTTTTAGCTTCTGATTTTTGGTTAAAAGCCCTTCTTACTAGTGATTATGCTTTAAAATAAGAATATGTTGTGGGTAATGAATCATTCACTTTTGGTTTAGGGGTAGCAGTATTAATAGGCCTAACAGTACTAATTGATGTTGCTGTTCTTAGAGAGCTTTGCTTAGCAGCATTTACTGGCACTTGTCCTGACTTTGTTCTAACTGTTGTTGGAACAAAATTCCTTTCAGGATGTGGGTGAGTCAATTTATTTTGGTGGTTCACCCTCTGAGCATTGTTCCATACTGGTCTAATTTCCCTTTGACCAGTAACCCTTCCCTTATTATTTAACACTGGGTTTTCTACCATTTTATTGTCATGAAAATCACAATCTTTGATTAAATGGTTGAAACTTCTACATACAAAACAAGCTTTCTTTATAAACTCAAAACCGTTTCCTAGTTTCTGAGTCCTAATCCCATTCCAGTTTCTTCTATTATCCCTAAGACTTTGACTTTTCCTAGGATACTCTACTTGCCTATGTGTGTTTTCCTTATTAATAGATTTCACATTCTCACCAGATATGACAAAATTGATTTTTGTAAAATTTGGTTTTGTCTGATCAAATTTAGGTCTAAACATACTATCATTATCACTATCAGTTTCTCATTCTTCAATGATAGGAGCACTAGACCTAACAGTTTTAGGCTTTTCTACAATATCCTTACTAGTCTTAGATATACTAGTTTCAGTTTCACTCACTTTAGTCTTATAGACAGATTCATCTAATCCAGCAAAAGATAAGTCAGGTCTTGAGGGCATGTAGTTCCTAGTGTAGGGAGGGGAACTGCATGAAACCCTTCACCTGTTTTGAATCTATCATTTACTAGACTATCATCCACATCACTTTCTCTACTGTTAAACACACTATGAACCACTTCATTCTCATTTATTTAACTATCATAACCAAGACCAGCTTTGTCTTTAGTACTTATTTGACTAATTATCAGTTTAGTTAGATTCTTTAATGATTCTTCAAACTTAAGAGCTCGTATAAACAATCAACTTGATAAGCTCGTTATAACTCAAGCTGAGCTCGAAGGCTCGTTTAAAATTTAAAATTTTTTTATAATGCTCTAACTAATTAAAGTTTACATAATTTATAAGGTCAAGAAAGATTGTTTATGAACAAACAATCAATGTTTAATAACATCTAAAGCTTAACTAAGTATCAAAGGGTGGGGGGGGCTCCTTTGCTTATATAGAGGTTTTTCCCTTGAATGTTTTCTTCTCCAAGCAATGTGGATAATATACTAACCATGTCTTCACTAAATATTTTAGTTTCCATCTCTGTTCTTTTGATATTTTCAAACTATATTTCTTATTTGTTATCTAAAGTATTTTCTATTAGCAAAGAAAATAATACATTGTGTCCTTTATATTTTCTAATTTTAAAAACAAAACATAAGATAAACTTATAAACATATAAATATTTAGTTGATAATGATTACATTAAAGGGTTTTTATCTTCCTTTATTATAAAATAAAATATCAAAAACTATTCATTAGATTATTATTATTTAGTAATTAAATAAATGAATAAACACCAAGCAATAAAATAAAAAATAATAAATATGTTATTGTAAGTAAATATTAAAATTATTAGTTTCAAGCATTAACTTTAAGCAAAGATATATAAAAAATATTCATGTTCATACTCCAATTTAACTGGTTTAACTTTTAAGTCTAGAAGATGCAATTAACCTATCGAATAAAGTCATGTTTAAACTCTCTTACGTCGCTTCAACGTAGTAGTCTAAACTACTCTTTGGCTTCTTTGGAGATATAGAAACGAGTTCACATTTTCTTCTTAAAAGCATAATAAATATATTCTCTTCAATAACGTCAAGCTCTTATCCTACAATTAGATTAGTAATAGGCATAGTAATATTTCAGATTAATTGGAGTCAATGGTTGATGACAACCGAAATGCTTTTCCGATCTCTTTTCTAATTTTTTTTCTTTTATTGAGAACACGTAATTGATGTACTTGTATTATACATAATTTCCTAGTATATGTTTTACCTCTTTCACTAGACATGATTATCGAATGAATATACCCAAGTATAATTTTGTAAGCTTAATTCATGAAACTAGCCGAGAAAATATTGTCATTCGAGCTTGAGTCAATATCATAAATTATTTTACGAGCACAAGTATATAATGAATTATTTGATTGTTTAACTAAATTAAGTCATGTGTATGTGTATTTATGTATGGTCATTTGTCTCTTGTTAAATGTAAATACGTATTCATATGTAAGAATGTATGTATAAGATTTTTGTTTGTTTAAATGTTTCTCATACGAGAGACATTGTATGTGTATGCGAAAACACATTTGTATCACATGTAATGGATTCTAATTACTAAACCATTTCATAAATCTAACAACATTAACATTATTTGAACGAGTGAAAGAGTAAGTTTAGTTCATAACTAACTAGCAAAAAAGAGTTTCTACAAGAAATTACCAACAAATGCGAGTCTTTTGTGTTTCCATTAATCAAATAGATTTGAGATGATAACATTTTTTATATTCTATTGTCTAAGACCATGAACCAATTGTGTTTAGCAACCTCACATTGAATTTATGCATAGATATCATATATGTGTCTTTATATGTAAATATTGGCCGCATTGATGTATTTCATAGTGTGTCCATACATATTTCGCTTTTCATATGTAAGTTTCCTATGTGTCTATACATATTTAAGTTCATATGTATATGTCACATGTGATCATACATATTTGAATCTCATCGTATGTGTCTTTTGTGTGTGTAAGCGTGAAAAACATAAAAGAGAATCGCTTGTATACAATATACATACATATGTTGTATTTTTAATCACAAAACCCTTGACATAACTCCCAACACCATGTGAGTCATACGAGCGAGTTTCGTTGAAATCATCTATTGATTCATAATTCTTATTTAGTGGTATTCATGATTGATTTCATTTACTTATATATTTGATAAAGAGTTATTAAACATAATGGTTATTTCTTTATAATACACTTAACTAGCATAAAACTAATTTAACAACTATATGATCAATAAATATATACATAAATAACAATTTATTTGACACATAACTAAATGTATTTAAGGTTAACTTATTCATATGTATTAACAATCTAAGTAATGCTTGTAAGCTTGAATGAAAAAACAAAAGAAAAAAAATCATTTCACATCCCACATTGAATGAATGAAACAAAAGGAAGGCAATGTGAAGTCTATATAAACAAAGGCCCAAGTTTACTAGTTTATAATATATATAAAACTAACATATAGATCTTTGATGTGATTGAAGGTTAACATATTGTTAGTTTTGGTTTTATTTTTAACCTAAAATACTAATAGTAATTAAAATTTTCATATGTAAATTTCCTATGTGTCTATACATATTGTATATGTCACATGTGATCATACATATTTAAATCTCATCGTATATGTCTTTTGTGTGTGTAAGCGTAAAAAACATAAAAGATAATCGCTTGTATACAATATACATACAAATGTTGTATTTTTAATCACAAAACCCTTGACATAACTCCCAACACCATGTGAGTCATACGAGCGATTTAGTGAAATCATCTATTGATTCATAATTCTTATTTAGTGGTATTCATGATTGATTTCATTCACTTATATATTTGATAAAGAGTTATTAAACATAATGGTTATTTCTTTATAATACACTTAACTAGCATAAAACTAATTTAACAACTATATGATCAATAAATATATACATAAATAACAATTTATTTGACACATAACTAAATGTATTTAAGGTTAACTTATTCATATGTATTAACACAATCTAAGTAATGCTTGTAAGCTTGAATGAAAAAACAAAAGAAAAAAATCATTTCACATCCCACATTGAATGAATGAAACAAAAGGAAGGCAATGTGAAGTCTATATAAACAAAGGCCCAAGTTTACTAGTTTATAATTATATAAAAACTAAATTGTAGATCTTTGATGTGATTGAAGGTTAACATATTGTTAGTTTTGGTTTTATGTTTAACCTAAAATACTAATAGTAATTAAAATTTTACAATCGAAATATTTTGAAACTACATATTTAGCTCGATTAGCTCGTTCGGCTCGTTTAGCTCGAGAAGCTCGTTGGCTCGTTCGGCTCGAATAACTAAACGAGCTATCGAACGAGCCGAGCTAAATACTAAATTTAAAAGCTCGGCTCGTTAAATTATTGACTTACATTTTTTGTTGAGCTCGACTCGACTCGAAAATTAATCAAGCTCGGACTCGAGTTAAATCGAGATCGAGCTGAGAAGCTCGTTAAAAAGCTCGTACTCTGTATACAACCCTAGTCCTAGTGTATGGAGGGGGAACTGCATGAATACCCTTCACCTATTTGAATCTATCATTTACTGGAATATCATCCCATCGCTTCTCCTACTGTAAACACACTATGAACCACTTCACTACTCATTCATTTGACTATCCATAACCAAGTACCAGTTTTGGTCCTTTTAGCACATATTTACTATTAGTTAGTTTAGTTAGATTCTTAATGCTTCTTTAAATTTTTTCTAGTTTAATTTTCAAATTAAACTTTCTCTTTAAAGGAAGCTAAGAAGAAAAGAGGGAGAGGATTGAAGGAAAAGGAATCAATAAGAGAAGACTTATGAAGAAAAAAGGAACGAGAAGACAGAGGGGAGAGAATTAGAGCAGGTGAGGAGGAAAGAGAGAGGGAAAAGGGGGAGGGGAGGGAGAGAAAGAGAGGAGGAACTGCAAAAGGAGTAGTAGAACCGGTTGCGTCTCCTCCTTCCCGCTCCCTTGCTCGTCCAACCCTGCAACTCAAATGTAAAAACCCTGAATTCTTTGCACAATAACGATTCCCCTTCTTTTTCCCCTTCCTTCCTACCTATATCCGCTGCACTTCATACAACACCCATCAAAAACGGACATATCACTCCCAAACTAACCCAAGGACAACCACCAATCCCCCATCCTAACATCAACAACCCCCGACAACAAACCAAATCGAGAGCCCCCAAACCAAGCATACACCCCAACCTAAATCCCCAAATGCATAACCCTATAATTTCTAGATTAGAAAGAATACACTCATCTTGAAGTCTGAACTTGATGAGCCTTGGAATGTATAGGCCATTAGAGCAAAGTTTGTGATGCCTTCTTTAGCCTAAAAGCTCCAATCATAACCACCTATCCCATCTTGAACAACCAAGGCATTTGTGGTAGATGTATCCATTGGTGCATTCCTTCTTGGAGTATCTCTATTTCTATTCCCCTGATTCCTTAGTGCCCTGCATTCTCTAGCAAAATGACCTATTCTATGGCAGTTGTAACATTCAATCTTTTTCGTGTCAAAGCCAACAGTCTCTTTGTCATTTAAATCCATCTTCCTTCCCGTCTTCTTTATGAACCTCTTAACTCGCATGGTAAGCATTGCCACTTGCCATTTGAGATCCATTTCTTTAAAATCATTAGCATCAATCTGTTCCAAATCTTCACAGTCTAACTGTGGGGCATTGGATAGGTTGGAAAAGAAAGAAAACATGACATCATCAACATATGATGCAGTAGAAGCTTGATCCTTAAAATTAGCAGTAGAAACACTATGAGCAGTATTCACTGTTTCATTAGTACTACTGTAGTTATCATAGGAAACAAAAGCCACATTCTGAGAATTTGAGCTTGAACTTGATTTGCTTTTGATCTCAGATTCATACACCTTCAGATTATTATACAAATCATCTATGCTCAACGTGTCAAGATCAGATTTGTTTCTCATGATTAAAGCAATATTGTTCCAAGCTGATGGTAAACTTCTTAACAACTTCAAATTTGCATCCTCCTGAGAGATAACTTCACCATGAATTTCAAGTTGACTGATAAGCTTTTGAAACCTATCATAGGTTTTATCCAGTCCTTCTTGACTTGATGCAGTAAAGTTTTCATAATTCTGTGTAGAATACAAGTAATCTTTGATATATGAACCAAGAACTAGAGAGAGAAAGTATGAGGAATGATGTATTTTCTAGTGAGAGAAAGTAGAGAACATGAAATGCATTAAGTGGAAAATGTTAAACATACAACCAACCAACCACCTCTCCAAAGCATAGAGAGGTGTATTTATACTCCTATTTGGCCGGCCATATGCCTTATAAGGCTTTCCATGGGCCTTTGGATCATATTAGCTTATAAACTAAACATTGACTAACTACGAGCTTTGACTAGTTAATATTAGAAGTGATCGAGACTTTTCTTGTTCCTAACAATCTCCTTCTAAGGGAGGTCACTCCAATTTACAAAAAAATTAAACTAAGCATACTATGCTTTGACTTTAGTCTTGAGCTCGTAGTCTTTAACTTCAATAATTAACTTGTGATTTGATGTAGTGATCATAGACTTTAGGTCCTGAGCTTGTTCCTTAGCTTGTCTTGAGTGTGATCTTGAACACCTTGAGATCATCAACCAAGCATAATCTCGTTTTGCCATCTTGTAAACTTGTGACTTCTGGACCGACATGCTCATACTTTTCTTGATTGTTGACTTGAAAAGCTTTAATGTTGCATCTTTCTTGAAATTCTTTAACTTTAACACTTCGTCACTTCGAGAAAGATGTTCGGTATCAGAGTGACTGATCCGGCTCAGACTATACCTTAAAATACATATAATATAATAAAATATCAAATATATAGTGAGGATAGTCTAAAAGCAGTGATTTAAATAGAAAGTGTGTACCTTAGAAGGGCATTAGACTCGTTTTTTTGAAGATCTTCGAATTTTGTTTTTGTAATGATTGTGAAAGTTTGGGTGTTTTAGTTGCTATTAACTTGTGGTTCTGTTTGTGCTAAAGAAATCAAGCAAAAAATCGTTCAAAAGGGTGATTTATAGGTGATTTTGTGTGATAGAAGTCGTTGTTTTCGTTGAGGGGGCGTTTGCCGGAATTTCTTCTCGGAGGTTTGCTGGAAAAAATATTATTTTATTTAAGTAGGTACCAAACCTCTGACACACGGCGGGTTGCTGAGGTGGCGAGTTGCTAAGCGGCGAGTTTGTTATATGCAGCGGTTGCTTACCAGCGGATTTGACAGGGGCGAGTTGCTCAAGAGGCTAGTTGTTACTAGCAGCGGTTTGCTTACTAGCGGTTTGAACAGGTTATCAGCTGGTGAATATTTTATTTAGCATATATCTTGAGGAAAACTTGGCGCGTGTTGAACTAAACGGCGGTTTGATAAAATATCTTAGCGGGGGTTTGATTGGCAGCGAGTTGTGTTCGGCGAGTGGCCACTAAAATTCCACCAGCAGTTGCCTTATGTCTTTGCAGAGGTTTGGTCGCCTCTGGCGGCGAGTTGAGCTTTGTCTTCGAAAATTTGAAATTTTTCAAATAGGGATGTAATATCACTAAAATCAAATTCGAATACGTTATCCTTACCACTTTGAAACGTACATCACTAATCATTGATCGATCAAAACATATCATATCATTATAATACAAGAAGTGGGGGGGGAGGGGGGTTGTCTAGTATGCAAGAAGACATCAGGTGCGGTTTCTTGATACACGCCCTCCATGACTTGATAGAACAGACTTTGAATTGGCATCTACGTATAGTCAGTACTGTCTAGGAAAGGATAATGGAGAGAATATTATGAAGTCCATCAAAGAAGGACCATTTTATATGGGAACGTCTCAGATGTTATGGCTGGTAGAATGGGGTGCAGTTCAAGGTCCAGTACGTGCTAGGGTCCTTAACGGACCTTTCCAGTGAAGAAACAGAAAGGTATAAGCTGACATTCTTCAACAATATCATACTTCAAGGTATACCAAAGGCGACACTCTACTCACCATCAATTACTATACTGACGCCAAAGACATCTGGGAAAACATGAAGATGATTCTGGAAGGTTCTGAGTTAACAAAGGATGACAGGGAATCTTAGTTATACGATGAATTTGAACACTCCCGTCAAAACAAAGGAGAAACCATTCAAGGATTACTTTGTTAGGTTTAAGCAAAAATCACATTATGACATGAGAAACATCAAGATGACCATGCCCAGGAGAGTCTTAACTCAAAAGTTTGTGAACAAATGCTTTACTCGAGTGAGTATGATTCTTAACTTATGTCAAACTTCAATAGAGGTTTGAAAGAGTCAACACTTTGATAAGATAATTTTGCTTACTTGAAGCAACATGAGGTGCATGCTAAAAGAACAAATTATGAAGGAAAGTTCATTAACCAATAAAGATCACTTAGGACTAGTGGAGGGAGCCTCAGTACAGCAGTATCCAACCAATATCACCAAGTCTACTCTAATCCATCTAAAGAACCACATCTCCTGCTGACAACTTTCAACTGGACTCAGGAAGTTCTTCCACAGAAAACTTGATTGAAAGTTTATCCAACACACTTGCCCTCCTCACTCAATCGTACAAATCACATCTTCCACAAACTAACAATCAACTTAGAGCTATCGTTAATGCAAGGAATAAAGCTTTGGTCATAGACAGATTTTATACCAAAACACAAGTGACAAAAGATACTTTAACAAACTTGTTTCTACTGCATTTTGACAACATAAACAACTAGGGCTGTAAACGAATCGGACGAACACGGACGGAGCCTTGTTCATGTTCGTTCATTTAATTTTAGCCGGACAAGTAAACGAACACGATCGCTTAAACGAACAAATTTTTCTTGTTCATGTTCGTTTATTAAGAAATAAGGTTGTTCATGTTCGTTTATGTTCATTAA
The DNA here is from genome assembly GCA_026074375.1 of Tanacetum coccineum. Taxonomy (NCBI): domain Eukaryota; kingdom Viridiplantae; phylum Streptophyta; class Magnoliopsida; order Asterales; family Asteraceae; genus Tanacetum; species Tanacetum coccineum. Next base: position 5,909 of record BQNB010086362.1, on the reverse strand, counting down.
TTTAGACACTAAACGAACATAAACGAACGAACATAAACGATCGTGTAACATTTCGTATTTTCAGGTCATTTTATGACGTCACTTATTTCGTCATTATTTCACTATATTTTTTTTTATTTTTTTTTTATTTTTTATTTTTTGTCTCGTGCGCGTTTACTTTTAATTCTTATCACATAATTAGAATCGCGTAAGTTAAAAATCAACATTTAACGTAAACGGACACCAAACGAATTAAAGTTTTCGTCAAACAAGCAATATATTATTTTACGAAACTAATAATTAACTTTTTAAATTTTATTTTTATCGGTTACGTAAAATGTTTATGTTTTACAATTTAATCCATTTAGGCATACCCGGAACCACCAAAACTTTTCTACGCTTCAACAAATACCCACAAGTGTACCCAATACCCAAAATTTACATAATATCTTACCTATGATCATACATATCCGGATATACATAGAGAAAGAAAGCAAGAAATATCTAATTTGCAAGAAACACATTCCTTATTTAAATGGGATGTTCCTAGCTTTTAGAGACCAAGAAACCAAGACCCTTGTTTTACTCCTTGTGTTCTTTGACTTGTCTAGAGACTATATAAGGACTTAGCTAGATAAAACACACACACACCTCACTTGTTAAGGTGTAAATCATACAAGCTCTCCCTCCTCCTCTCCCCTTTGCTACGGCAACCATCAAACACCAAGCAAATCCTTACAAAATTTTATATAACACATTTGCATACATCCCTACTATATATCTAAGATGTCCTAAGAAGATTTGAAGGCTTGGTTTAAAATCTAAACAAGGGTTTAGATTATATTTCTCATCATCATTTATCACCCTAAGGTTATCTAAGAGCCCTTATCTTTTCATTTTCATAATTTTGTATGTATATAATGTTCTATGTAGCAAAATCACCATTAGGATATATTTAACTTGTAAAATGGATTTATACTTGTAACCATGGTTTTATGGACTCTTTCACATGTTATATAGTTGTTAATATCATGTCATGATAGAAATACAAGTATTGTACCATGTTGGTTTATGTATAAAAGTATATGTACAAACTAGTTAACTAAAAGTTTACATAATGAGGTTATGATCAAATAAGTGTTAAGGACTTGTTACCATGAACAAATGGACAAAAATATGGACTATGAACCTTAATATTGTATGACATAGTATATTAAGTGATATGAAAGAATTGTGGTAAATATTGTAGCTAAAAAGTATATAAAAACAAAGTTATGTAAATAAACTCAAAATGATATTTCGGGACTGTTTTGGCACGACATTTTAAGCATGGATTTTATATTTTTATAAAATACTACGTCTCATGACGATTCCAAAAAGGTAAGAAACTCGAAAAACGGATTTATAACGAAGAAGATACATAGTTTACGAGTTATACGTTAATTAAACTTTTATAAAACTAATTTTATAAAAATTACTGTTCACAACAGATACATTTTTGGAAAATAATTATAAAACTTTTAATTACGAAGACGTACTCGAAAGAATCACTAAAAACGGAGTTAAAACGAGTAAGATACGACGTTTCAAAGTTATCGAACAATATATATATAAGCTGAAAAACTGTGCACGCTTCAGCAGCTGCTGAAGCTCATTTTCGAGGGCCTTCGGGTCCGATTGAGTCGAAATGTAAAACTACAAAGTTGTTCGGAACGACATTTTACATAAACCTGCCAATTTTCATAATTTTCGGATGTATATTTTGTAAACTAGACACTATTTCCTGAGATGAATAGTGTTGGTTCGTGTTTTTTATAAATTTTTGCGAAACATTTTGGAATCACTTAAATAATATTTATACTTAGTTTAAACTTTATAAATATTATTTTACAAAGGCAATTAAACTGTTAAACGATTATACGAGATCAAATACATGGTATTTAATTATCAAATGCAATTTAAGCATGATTTCACAAACACGATTAGATGGTGATGTAGCTATATAGACTTATATACGGTATTACTTATTTCATAGTACGTAGTACTTATTCGACCTATATCTAATTAGGTTGCTTTCCGTCTTTATCGTGACGCATTTTCTGTTATACCTCGATCATTCATTTCCTAAGGTGAGTTCATAGCCCCACCTTTTCTCTTTTAATGGTTTTCTTAAACTGTTTTCGGGGTGAGAATACGTGCTCGTTTTACTACATAAACTTATTGATTTCTATACGTAAGCGTTACATGATTATTTTTACTAAGTTTGATTTGTTTACTACATGATTTGAGATCGTGAATACCTATATTTGAAACCGTGAATTTTAGACATGATTGTTTTACTACGGACACAAGTGTTTACAAAGTGTATGCTATCCAGATTACTGCCTGAATATTATTGCTAAGTTACCTTATTGCCGTGAAGTCCCTACTTATCATGAACCGTTAATTGCTATTGTAGTAAGCGCGAGTGTTGTGGATAGATCTATCGGGATTGACAATCCCCACCTTACTTGGGTCACTAGTTTGATCGGGTGCATTTAACATTGAGAGGTGTTAGGTTGTTGGCAAGCATCCTATATTCTGATTGGGGCACAAATCTAGTTAAGGCTTCGGGGTCATGAGCTTAGTGCAATAATACCTGTTATATATTTAGACTTGGTGAATGTGTTTCCCTTGTCTACCTTACTTGTTTTGGACTTCGGAATACGTACTTAGTCCACCATTACTTCGATCTTGTGGTCCACTACTGAACATTACTAGATTTATTAAATCACTACTTGGATTTCGGAAAGAATAAACTTTAATGTTGAAACGCTGACTTTTCTTCTAAATATTTCTTAAATTATTTCACTAATGCTTTTTACTTAAACCTAATAATTCACCAACATTAGTTGTTGACAGTTTTAGCATGTATTTTCAGGTTATACTATTTTGCTAGTGAGCAGTGGGTTCATTCGATGCGCGCAATATATATATATTTTGAAGGCGTAATTAACTGCAGTACTATTTGACAACACGTTTGACTAATGTTTCTAATCACATTATAACATGAAACCTGTGTAACTCTGACATTTTTACTAAATTGAATGTGCATTTTATAAAACCGTCTCTTCGAGTCGTTTTCGTGTGCAACTTGTGTTTTGTGCCCTGACTACACCCAATGTTTCCATTCGCTGCGTTGTCATGATTTTCGGTGTTACAGATATATCCGAGCTGAAATTCATAGAAACCTAGGTCGTTTAAAACTAGACTATGACCATGTTTTTTAAAATATAGAGTCTCTTGTTTTATCCGATAAAACCGGCGCCGGCGCTTTCTCCATTTAGGGGGGGTTGGTTATGCGATATTGATAATATTATAAGCACTCTTTGCATCCCTACTACTATACATGAATAATGAGATATTTATTACTAACTAATGATTGTTGTTATCTTACGTCTATCATATGAGCTTCTTACTATTACCTTATATTGGTCTGTTATATAAAATATTGAACCACTTCTCCGATTTTTCTCAGTACTCCCTGAGTTTCTCATTTATTTCACTTTTAGAGCGTCAATACTGGCATTATATAAGAAGATACCTAATATATATTGCTTATTTTCTTTGATCTCCTACGTTAAACTCAACCATTTACGCACTTTACTTTAAATCCCTATTTGATGATATCGAAAATTCGACATATTTTGTAAATTCTACTAGTTATTTTACCATTCGACTCCGAGTTGGAACACTCTTCTTATGCTTTTGAATCGCATATTTTGTTTACTAATCCATCATTTTGAAGTCTTCCAGTTGATTGGAGTACGACAATTAACTTGTCACCTCATACGTGTCACCTTGGAGCACCTACCTTTAGAACACGACTTTTTACGTTTATTTTGTTGATTGAATAATTCTTTACGTTCATTCTCTTTGACTACTTCTGCGTTTGTTCGGATATTCTTTATACTTGTTATGACCTATCGCTTTACAAACAATCTCGATGTCAACCTATAAACTATTTTGTTGTCACCCTATGAGCTACTTCCCGTTTACTTTATCGACTATTTCATTTCGTTATAAAACTATTTGATACATTTCCTACATCACACTATTTTGATGAAAATGAGCATTGCATCGTTGGCCCTCAAATATACATAGCCTAATCACCTATGTATATTTGGTGCATAGACTGATTACCTATGCATTCAGGAAGAACCATGTCATGCTGAGAGTAGTCACCTTAAAACCTACACCTCTTCATCAACACAATTCCGGGAGAAATATCCGCATCTTTTTCTCCGAACCCGTACCTTCCTCAAGTGCCGCAACTTGAGCCTTGAGGACAAGGCTCTTCTAACCGGAGGAGACTGTAACATTTCGTATTTTCAGGTCATTTTATGACGTCACTTATTTCGTCATTATTTCACTATATTTTTTTTTTTTTTTTTTTTTTGTCTCGTGCGCGTTTACTTTTAATTCTTATCACATAATTAGAATCGCGTAAGTTAAAAATCAACATTTAACGTAAACGGACACCAAACGAATTAAAGTTTTCGTCAAACAAGCAATATATTATTTTACGAAACTAATAATTAACTTTTTAAATTTTATTTTTATCGGTTACGTAAAATGTTTATGTTTTACAATTTAATCCATTTAGGCATACCCGGAACCATCAAAACTTTTCTACGCTTCAACAAATACCCACAAGTGTACCCAATACCCAAAATTTACATAATATCTTACCTATGATCATACATATCCGGATATACATAGAGAAAGAAAGCAAGAAATATCTAATTTGCAAGAAACACATTCCTTATTTAAATGGGATGTTCCTAGCTTTTAGAGACCAAGAAACCAAGACCCTTGTTTTACTCCTTGTGTTCTTTGACTTGTCTAGAGACTATATAAGGACTTAGCTAGATAAAACACACACACATCTCACTTGTTAAGGTGTAAATCACACAAGCTCTCCCTCCTCCTCTCCCCTTTGCTACGGCAACCATCAAACACCAAGCAAATCCTTACAAAATTTTATATAACACATTTACATACATCCCTACTATATATCTAAGATGTCCTAAGAAGATTTGAAGGCTTGGTTTAAAATCTAAACAAGGGTTTAGATTATATTTCTCATCATCATTTATCACCCTAAGGTTATCTAAGAGCCCTTATCTTTTCATTTTCATAATTTTGTATGTATATAATGTTCTATGTAGCAAAATCACCATTAGGATATATTTAACTTGTAAAATGGATTTATACTTGTAACCATGGTTTTATGGACTCTTACACATGTTATATAGTTGTTAATATCATGTCATGATAGAAATACAAGTATTGTACCATGTTGGTTTATGTATAAAAGTATATGTACAAACTAGTTAACTAAAAGTTTACATAATGAGGTTATGATCAAATAAGTGTTAAGGACTTGTTACCATGAACAAATGGACAAAAATATGGACTATGAACCTTAATATATGTATGACATAGTATATTAAGTGATATGAAAGAATTGTGGTAAATATTGTAGCTAAAAAGTATATAAAAACAAAGTTATGTAAATAAACTCAAAATGATATTTCGGGACTGTTTTGGCACGACATTTTAAGCATGGATTTTATATTTTATAAAAATACTACATCTCATGACGATTCTAAAAAGGTAAGAAACTAAAAAAAAACCGAATTATAACGAAAAAGATACGTAATTTACGAGTTATATGATAATTAATACTTTTATAAAAATAATCTTATAAAAAGTTACTGTTCATCAGAGGTATTTATTTTTGAAAAACATCGTAAATAAATAGAACTTTCAATAACGAAGACGTGCTCGAAAGAAACACTAAAAACGGAGCTATAACGAATAAAATACGACATTTACGGGTTTTACGACAACAAAAACGATTTTTATAAAAGTCATATCTGGTGTGA
>BQNB010086361.1:0-28213 GCA_026074375.1 Tanacetum coccineum | reverse complement strand
CTCCTCCTCACCCAAGTGAAGACCAACCTCAGACACAGACTGACCCTTCTCCTAGACCTTCTCCTTCTATAGCTATTCCTGATTCCAATCCAGAGGGTTTTGGTGGGAATCATGGAGGTCAGTCATCCAATGATAGATCCCTATCCGGGAATGAAGATGGCCTGACACTCTAAAGTGTGTATGATCTTTGTATCTCTTTGTGTACACAAGTCTCAACTCAGGCTAAAGAAATTAAAGCTTTGAAGGCTTAGGTCAAAAAGCTAAAGAAAGGAGTCAACCCACTTAGCACACATCATAAAGCCTAGATGAAGAGTGTTTCACTGAAGACAAGATTGGCAATGAAGACTTCTCTAAAGAAAAAGGGGGTACAAAAGGAGTATGTATCCAAACAGGGGAGGAAATCTGTCAAATCTTCCAAGGGTGAATCATCTGTGCATAAAGATCTATGGTATATGCTTAATTACACATAAATTTTTCCACTAAAACCAGACTTAAATGACCAAAAACGTACCCAAAAATACATTGTATTTGTATGTTTTCACTTATATTGTATAAGGAAGTAAGTACTGAAGCTACTGTTAGTACTGTCAAGCCAAATAAAGGTATCGACAAGAGAAATAAAGGTACTGACAAGCAGATTGAGGTACCGAACGTACACAAAAGTTTGTACGATAGACAAGGGTAAAGTAATGCTGATCAAAATGAAGGAAAGTGCTACTCGAATACAGCTAAAACTAATCTTCAACACCTACTCCAACAATATTTCGTGATGATGAGACCATTGATAATTTCTCATCACAATAAGTCAGAATAAACCAAAAGGAAAAGGAAAACTGGAGTAGAGTTTTGAGATTAGAATGTTGAGCAGATACTAAGAGGACCAGTCCTACTTCTACAAGATTATGTTAAACACTTGTATGCCTCTTCCCAGATTGCTTCCAAAAGATTAAGGCAAAAAAGGATGAGTGATGTTGGAGGTGAAATTTGATACTTAATCAGATGATATCACTGAAGCTGAAATGAAAAGAAGTGTAAATGCTTTCTAAGGTGAAGTGGTTGGACCAGGAATGGTTCAAGAAGAATGGGAAGCTGAAAAGGAAAAGATAAGGTTAGCCGAAGAAGAAGCTACTAAGGTTGCTCTCACTAATGAGTATGATTTATACTGGCAAGAATAAATTTTGCTGTTGGAGCTTCAAAAGGAAGAAAGAGGAGAAGTTTCATTAAAACAAAGAGCTAAAATTTCTATGATTACCATGCTTGGAATGCCACATAAGAACATTCTTGACTCAACAAGGTCTTGAAGCTATTCAGAAATAAACCACCTACAAGAAATCTGTTGTGAAACCAAATGATGACTATTTGAATGCATGTTGGAAGAATGAAGCATCTGTATTTAAGAACTAAAACCTTTGAAGAAATACGGTTTTATTGAAATATTTTAAAAGGCAAGATCAGAAACTTTGTTGCTATTAGGATCGGATAAGGATTGAAGGACGAATAAAGAGATGAATGAGAATCTAGAAAGACCCTGAATAGAAGAGATTAAAGAAGAGGGTTGTTAAATGATGAAGAGACAGAAAAGGTACCTGCATGAACAAGATGTAACAGAGCAGGGTACAAGAAAAGGAAAAAGTGGGGTCATGTGAAGTTGCTTTGCTAGGAAAAGGCCAAGACCACAGCCAGATGATGATAGTGATGATGAACACAGAAAATGTCAAAGGATTATTACATTTGAAAGTACCATAAATAGTGAAATTATGGACAGAAATATCTTTTAAGCTAGGTTGCACAAGGTTTTTCACAGATGTGTATTACCTTGTTGCCTACGGAGTTATGGCAATTCAGGGCATTTAACTTTCTAATGGAAGGTAATACATATTTTGATCGTCATGAAATTTGTTTCATTTATATGACTTGGTGATGAAGCAGTACTCAGAAATCACACTAGAAGATATTGAGTTGATTCTTTAGGGAGACTTAAAGATTATGATGGAATTACCTCACAGAAGAAGACAGTACAAGGTGGATTTCTGGAACAATCAACAAGAATGGGAGATTGTCAGATGGAGACTGTATGAAGCTTGTGGAGTTTGGATACTAGTGCTTAAGGATGGGACAATCATCTATATGCTAGTTGAAAGAAAGTATCCTCTCTCCAAGGAATTGTTGCAACAAATGCTTGATTTTAGGATTGCGGTTGAAGCAGGTAGTATTGTTTGCACTATAATGGTAAGATTCATTAAGCAACCCAAGCTTTAATGAGGGAGTAATGTAGGGAGAATGGGAACATTGATGGGTCTTGGTGTTGGCTTAACCTCCACATAACAATTGTCATCAGTTCACCATGCTTAACAGGCATAGAAACAAGCGCTAGTCCATAAGCCAAAAGGCTTGTGGTAAAAGACTTTCAAATCTTGTTATGGGTTTGACAATTTTACCACATTATTATATGGGTCTAAACTCACCTTGGTCTTCCGATTAAGAGTTGGATAGTTCTGATCAAATACTTTTCCTGGTAAAAGATAATCAAACATTTGTTTTGATAGCTGATAGTTTGTTGATTCCAAGCCTTGATAGATTCTCTCGTTGTAAAGTGTTTTGTTACCTTGGATTGGAATCCAAAATAACAATGGTTGAGACTTTGGTTTTTTTTGTATATCAAAGGTATTGCGGAATCTGCACTTTGATACTTTAGAGGTAAAAAATTTTATACAATGAATCAATACCAAAAAAGAACAATGAATAAAACACATTTTGCTTCAATTTATTATCTAAATCAAAAAATATTGAGTCGCTTATAGTTCTATGGGTTACAACCTGAAGCTATACGTCATTTCTCTAAGGCAAGTATCTATATCTTTAAGCGATTTTGTAAAACCTTAGAACCTAGGATACATCTTTTTATTACTCAACAAGGAGTACACTGTACAAGAGAATTACCGAATACTTTTAGGATTAATATACAATTATAATCGTTTATTACAAATCTTCCCTTAAAATATAAAAGATATACATTCCATATTTATCTCATTGCATCCTTATCTACTAAGTCTAGCAGCTTTGAATTAGCAGTTTTACATTCTATGTAGTAGTATTAACTAACCTGACAGTACAGTTTGTGAACTGGCAGTACTAACTCAATTAGTACTGTTAGTTATACCGTGTCAGTATTGAACTCTTGATGAAAATTTTTCCACCAATAATTCCTCCCCTAAACTCCTTGTGATTTATCTTTAAATCCTATAGTTTCTTGTCTGATTACAAATTCTTCTTGTCTTCTGCTGATGATTCTTTCAAAACACTTCTTCTAACTTCTGCACTTGTGATTGATGAAACTTTAGTGGTTCATATGGCTTGTTTACTTTCATGATCAAACCTCCAATTCTTACTTAGCATCTTTGAATGCATTTCCTTTGACTTCAGAGGATACTTCTTCTATGTTAAGCATAATGAATTGGCAATTCCATTTTGCATCAGCAGAATATGAACTCATAGAAATCACATAAATTCTAACTTATCAAATTATACTCATTCTGATTGTCTTGCCATGTTGCACTGCTCTATCAAGTTCAAAAAGTGTATGTAGTCTACACACAGCATTTAAAATCTCATATCCTTTCTGGTTTTATAGGTACTATTCCTTTCTTTGACCTAGCCTGTATACCTCCATTAGATCTTGTCTATCAAAATCATCATAACTTTTACTTAGAATCTTCGTAGTTCTTGAGCTTCCATCTCCTCTGATGATTTGTGGTACATGAAGTTTTTGACAAAGTGTAAGTCTTCCAATCCACAATTGGATACTTTGTAGATAGAGATTCAACATCTTCTGCAACATCTTCTCTTGGAACTATGTCTAAATATCCTTTGAGATCTTCCTTCTCATCATCTAGTTCCATCTTTTGTCTCTTAACAGTACTTCTTGTGCTTTTTCTAGGAAGAGATTTCTTTCTTTTTGCTCCAGATTCTTAGAAACTTCTTTCATTTCCTTGGTGTATCAACATCTTCTTCTTCAATCTTTTCGGGGACTTCTATCCTTTCATTCCCATGCTCTAAATCCTTAGGATCATATGTTGGTTAAAATCCCAAACCTTTCAAATATTTGGCCTAATCTCATTATTAAAGACATTCCTTGATTCACTAATCTTGATAGTTTCTCCTGATTCTTCATGTATTCTAACCATATTCCTCATTGCTTGGGCAACTGTCTTGAGTTTCATCTTCGTTAGAGCATGATAGCCATTATGACTGAAGGATCATTTCCAATCTATTCTTAGATGACTTGGCTTAGACATAGCTCTATTGCCCTTCCTTCTTCATCTCCATTTCTATCAATTTTTCTTCATCCCTTGTTAATATGTGCCCTTTGTTTTTCATCCATTTGATCTTGTAGTATAATGGCTACAGGCAAACTCAACCTATTCTTGTTTTCAAGCTCTTCCTTAGCACTTTTTCTTGGGCTCAGGCTCTGTCATTATTGCTTTTCCTTTGTCTTTTCTTGGTCTTTTCTGTTCACTCCTTTTTCTTATAAGTAACAGTTCTTCAGCTAGTACTATATTTACCTTAGCTAGTACTAACCCACTGGAACTTCGACTAGCTAGTACCTTTTATTTGCTCCCATCGGGTACTAACTTTAGAATTCCCTTTCTCACTGCTTCCTTGATCTTGAATGACTTCAGTGGGAGTCACTTCTTGAATAATAGTTCCAGTTTTAGTGTTGCTTTTCTCTTGAACCTCTGCATAGATAATTTCTCCCCCTGTTGGAAGAATCCATCTCTTCAACATCTTCATCATATTCTGGAAAGGATAACCGAGTCTTTTCCTTGCTTTGTACCAGCCTTGAGAGTTTAGTCTCTAATTTCATTTACCTTTGAATGAGCTTTGTGAAGTGTAAGTTAGTCTTGGTCTTCTTTAAATCGTCACAGCAACATAGTAGACGATTTCATAAGATTAGTTGGTAAACAACAGTGTCAACTTCTTTTTGTTTCAAGATAACACCTCAGCACTTACCGGGGACGTGGAACAGCATGGAGAGGTGATTCATGGGTGTAGGAATATGTTGTTTGCTCCAGGTGATGGTTTGTGTTGGGATGGGAATGATGACAACTAGCAGTGGTTACATTTGATCAGGTGAGTGTTAATTGAAGGTTCAGGTGAGTGTGAAGGTGAGGATTGTGATTCTTGAGTGAAGTGGATGGCTTCAGAAACATTTAGCATAGTAAGAATATAGCTACTTCTTGTCCTGATATCCCTTTGTAGTCCCTCTTCATATGTTAAAACTTTGATGATGATAAGAGATGGGTACATGATATGTTCTTGAGTGTTGTTGAAGTTGTTTCCTCTGCATATCTAGGCATATTTGAATGAACCTAGGTTACATTAAAAACTTATGGGGGCTTTGAATATTGAGACCACATATGCTCAAAAAATAAACCTAGAAAAATTATATCTCCTATTGGTAGCTAAACAGATAACAGCAGTTGCAATGTTACTACTAAACTGCTCCCAAGCAGTCTTCTTTGGGCTAAGACAATGAAGAATAGTGTGGATAAGAAACCTCCATTGAGGTGAAAAAGCACCCTTTTGAAAAGTTAACTTATCTGAATCTGTGTGATATCCACCATTGTGTGCCAAGCTGCTCAAAAATCTCTTGTTGGGAATAGAAGTATTACCATCATGATCTTCCAAACTTGAGATGTCTTCTTAAATGATGCTTCAATGTTAGTCTTATGAGTGACCATCAATGGTTGCACGTAATCTGAACTTCTCCATTTTCATCATAGTAGCGTCAACAGACCTCAAAAATTGTTTGATAAAGAGATATAAACACTTGGCTTCTTTCGTGGGGCATAGAAAATGTTGACTTCGATTTAAGAAACCGATGACTTGATGAACCTCTTCACTTCCTGTAGGGATTTCTCATATAAAACGCTACCTTGTTAAGCTTGTCACAAAAATTTCAAATTTCCATGAATAAAAGTGTGAGTAATCGTGTAGGATATGATCGTTTATGAAAATATAAAGTTGGAGAAAGTTAATTGAGATTTATATAGAGAGAAAAACATAGAGTTATGGTAGTTTGACCAACTTAAAGTAAAATTTGAGTTTATCGTGGAATTAACTCAAACGTATATATAGAAAGATCACGAAAGGTCCAATTAGTTAAACCCTATATCATATGGTTTTGGAGGAAAAATATCTCAAGGATCTATTTATTATTGAAAATTCTGTGTAGTGCTCAAACAGTACTAACGGTCATCAAGCAGTACAAATTTGCGTCTAGCAATACTTAAAATAAGCCTTAGCAGTATTATACTTCTCCTCCAAAACCAGTACAAACTCCAATGTTTTGTTTAGCAAATAATAGCTTCACACAATCTCTCTTTCTGTTTTAAGCTCACATTTTTATCTCTCAATTCTTTTAAACTCAATTTTGCACTCTATAGTGTTTTTCCACATCTATCTTTTTTTCTCCTTTTTGTTTTTAAGCTCTCAACCAACTCTCTCTATTCTTTGAATCACTTTGCTACTCTGTCATGTTTTTCACACAATGTAAGTTCTTTGGCAACTACCAGCCATTAACGGATTTGAGTAGTCTTTACCATTAGCCGTTTGCTTTGGACTAGCCAATGCATCATTGTAAAAACATGGTGCATTGATGACCATATAGTTTTGGAGTAAACATCAACTATCAAGGATTTGAGGAAGATCTTTACCAATTGTCGTTTGCTCTAAGACTAGTCAATTCTTGATGGTATTAAGAAATGGTGTACTAAATGACCATTGGTTGTCGTGGTATTAATACCAACATCAAGAACAAACAACTTCCTCCCCTCTAATAATGCATCATTTGAGTAACTGTTTCACACTTCATTGTTATCTTGAAAGAGTTAGTCAAAACCAAGAAAAATAATAATCTAAACCATTTTTCTTGTTTAGGCAGTATTAAATTTACTAAAAGGGATTAATAGCGAACATTAGAAATAATAGCCAGTACTAAGTATAAGTAACATTTTGTCAAAACAGTCTTAAATATAACACTAGCAGTACTAATTATATCTAGCAATGTTATTTACAAAGACTTAACTGTACTAAAATTTTAACATACTTTACAAAAACAAACAAGAGATATGGGCATTATGGATTTTAGGGAATTAGCATTCCAATACTGGAGAACAAGTAAACATAACCTCCATTCAATGTCTTTGAAATCTGAATAATGGGATAGTTTCCAGTAATGTGCCTTGAGCATCCCACTTATCAAAAAAGCCTTATCATTTAGGTTGTGAATTGCTCTGCAACATAAAACTTATGATGTTAGTTTTCTTTGGGGACCCAGAGCCATTACTGAGTTGGATCTGCCTCGTGCTCAATGTAATTATATTTGTTGAAAAACCAGTAGTGATGCACCATTGGGGTTGATGGGTCTCCTATACCTAACATGCTGAGGGCCTGAATAAGCATTAAACCCACCTTGCCCTGACAGTATTAATAGTTGATCTAAAATGGGCGGGCGTCCCCTCCAGTAATAAACCTTTGATTTAAAACACCTTTTTGTTAATGATTGTGATCTTGTAAAAGGGACTTGTGTAACAGTTGAATTGTGACTTGATTTTGAAAATATATCCTTGGTTCTAGACACATTGTATTGTTGATTTGGGTGGCTGAGCAGTATAAGAAGGCCATTACAGTATTAAAAGACCTGCAGTACTATAGGTCTACCAGTGTTAACAGACCTATACAGTATGTACACCGGCCTTGTCAGTCGTAGTATTATACTGATTTATAGGCCTGTCTTCATTAAGAATGCTCTGTGGAGCCATTTGTTTGTGGCGTCTGGAATGGAAATGGTTTTAGAATTAGTATGTCATTATCTTTTTGTTGTTTAGGACAGCTGTATTGAATGTGATCAAAAACTTCCACAGATAAAACTATGCCTTGTTAACTAAAACACAAGTTACATCCTAACTGATTAGATTTTTGGACCATTCAGTTCTTTTGGTTTCCCACTTAATTGGTCCTTTATGACATGTACTTCTCTGCATTATCATAACTGGTACCTTTTTTTAACTGGTTTTTTTTCAGGTTTTAAACATAACTCTTCTCTTGAGGTAAGCGTAGGTATATAACAGTTTTCATTTTCAACATTAGGGTTAGGCTCTCATCATATCCTCATCATTGACACCCATAATCTTCAATAATTAGAGCATCGTTAATCTCTTCCTAACTTTCTTAGGTCTCTATTTCCCTAACATGATTAGCAGGATAGAAAAACTATTTCTTTCCAATTCTTTGTCTGATCTTAAGTGGAAGACCAGCCTTAACAGATAGCTAAGTTTCTAGTATCAGCTTAATATTTTGATTGTTGTTCCAAAGTAGTCCTCCAATATTCTCCTTAGAATTATCTATGGACTCTTTATCCAACCAGTGAAATTTGTTATGTAACGCTGGTAGCGCCCTCGGGGGCGTATGTGTGTGTTGGAGGCCGTGTGTTTGGGGGGTGGGGTGATGTTAGTCCGTAGTTTACGTGAGTGTGATAGCTGAGTGCCTCGGGTCGTGATTTCCGTGTGTGTCATGTGTGTACGTAGTTGAATCGTGTTTGCGTTGCGAACAGTGATAAGTGTGAAGAGAGCGTGTCAGACGTGAGTGGTGTAGTGAGCGTTCCGAATGTAGTAGTGAGTGAGTGGCTTTTTTGCTTTGTTTTCGCTGTTTTTTTTTTTTTTTTTTTTTTTTTTTTTTTTTTTTTTTTCTTTTTTTTATTTTTTTTTTTTTTTTTATTTTTTTAAACTAGAATCTAGTATTGACTCCTAGGACCATACTCATTAACGTTCAGGTATCATTTTGAATTTCCCCCCCCTCCCCCCCCCCCCCCCCCCCCTCCCCCCCCCCCCCCCCCCCCACCCCCTCTCCCCGGGGGATCCTTTAGAATAGTGTATAGAGTATAGTTACTCCAATAGTGGTTTCTGTTGGTGCTTATTAAGAATCATGTGAGAACGGATGACTGGTAAGGTGTATTGCAATAGTGGAGATGTATCTCTAAATCATTCCTTCTCACAGCATTTGTCTTATTAAAGTCAATATGTGCTACTCTGAGCTTTTTTACTAACACTAATTATTGTCTCACGCTATCGTAGTAACTGATCTCTATGATTTGTTCGACCCGATTCTATCGTATACATTTTCGGTTTCCATCTCTAAGGTCACTCTTAACTCGACAATGTCCCACACTCTCTGTCTATATCTTGATAGTAATGACCTCTTTTATATCAGGTAGTTGCTAGTTCTTTCCTTCAGGAGTTTTAACAAACTTCCTTCTATTTGCATAGTTCTTAGCTATGTAGCGTATCTAACAGTTTATTCTTTTGTCAAGCCGCACTTTCAGTAAGAGCAGTTATTGGTCCTCAGTCATTCGATATCACATCGCAACTTCCATGTTTACGTCCTCACCATATCTTAATAAAATTATACATATTAGTTAGCAAATCGCTTTCTAGTAGCTTGCTATAACTCCCTCTTTCTGTTAGGTGTCTCTAGGTGCTTTCTCCTAAAACATGATATTAGTAAGAGTATCTCTTTGAAATTCTTTAGTTCGATTTTACCACATCAGTCTTATGTAACTATCAATTATCATGTTACTTTGAAGATTCATCCTTATCAGAGACATGCTCAGTATTGTCACTAGTATCTAAGCTATGGATCTGAATTTGTTGTTTCCTACAGATAGATGTAATCATACTATTGTCTCTGCTTTCCTTTGTAAATTCATCTGAAAATCTATGAATCGACAATCAGCATGATAATGAGGGCTTTATGCTCACTTTTTGTTTTAAACTAGATATCACTAGGACCATACTCACTCTAATTCGCTCAGGTGGTTCTTGATAGATCGCTTCAAGAACTCCTGAATAACGAATTACTTAGTCGATAGGTGTTTGCAGCTACTCATATCATAGTAATAGCCATAAGGATCATGACTTGTGAACTGGGCTGACAGACAATGTATCTATACAGCTACTCCTTCATTGCATCTTCAATCTCTTGTACATGCCTTATGCTGATTGAGCTATCTCATATCAGTATTCTTACTCTCGTAAATTATGATGCTTGCTTCTTAAGCATGTACTTTATCCAAATAGCGTGTCTTCATATGATCTAATGTACCTTGAACTCAGAAACCCCTAACAATTGTTTCATCGCGCTCTTAATCTATTTTCAAGGTTCGAGCCCTAAGGTAATTGCCACATTTGACTTCATTCTTACTGCTATTCGCTACACTTTCTACTCTTTTATAGTACTTAGACAGTAGTTTTCTAAGGAGACATACGATACACATGTCATCATGTATCTCGTATTAATATTCCTGTTCTAACTTATGTGACATCTCTATTACGTATGCTACAACTTAAACAGTCTAGTCCTCTGTCATGTGTTAGCTGTCTGTTTTAATAGTTATCGTATTGTTGATCTTACCCTCACATTTAACAATGTCATATAGTCCATATACCTGATATACTCATCTTACTTATTATGAAAGCTGTCATATGTTTCTTCTAAGAGCAAGTTCCTTTAAACCCCTGAACTAGTTGAACAGAGTGATTGTCAAGCCTATGTTTGACGTCAGATTTATTGAAATCAGAATGCAGCATGAGTACGCATGTTGGTACTAACGATTTACTTCACTCTGGACCTTGTCACTCAATAAGCAAATACTACACACCTTAAAGGGCCCAGCTGCTTCAGTACACAGATATTTATAGCACCACATTGGCCTTTTACTTTGTAGACAGCGTTCATTCAATCTTTATAACTGCCTTTGTGTGTGCTACCTTGGTATCCTAATATTATCAGTGTCTTAATTGACTCCTGTATGTAGTTGACTCTACATAATCCTTGGAGGAAGTTAAAATATAGTCCTTATTTTTGTACTTTTGGCTTGACACTCTGATATGTTGTATGTTTGTAAACATCATAATTACGCTCATATGTGATTTATCATATCCTCAATCAGGCTAGTTTGTCTTGGCTTCCATCACTTAGCGATGATTGTTTCTTTCATACGCATTCATATAGTTCTTCCGTGTGTATACATATAAAATTAAATATTTCTTAGCCCTCAAATGCTGTTATGTAGATCAAAAATCATCCAAAGTCGTCCACTGTGTATCCGACTTTTAAATCTCATTTATTACCGCAAATAACCAGTCACGGTTTTAGTTGCATGCTCAAGGTACTTAACCACTAACTTGTTGGAGGGGATCCCTTTTTATGTGGCCTTCGCTTGCGTTGAATGCGATATAAATATGAAAGTGCATCATGATACTTGTAAAAGCTTCATAAAGTCATGCGACAAGTACTAAGTATTTAGTAGTAAAATGGCTAGTATTAACCTGAATTTGTATTTGGTATGTCCCTTACTTGAGGCCGAGTAGAGTAGATTACTACTTACATGAGAGTTAACATTATTAATATTATTAGTCACATGCTTGCACCTGAAGTAGTTTCTAAATGACCAAGTTAATGTCATAATAGACTTATCTTTGCTACCAGCAGTAAGTTTCTTAACCTTTCTGTTTCAACAGAATTTTTAAAATTGTGATATTCAAGTACCATTTCAATCCGAAACCCATATAGTCATTCGAGCATATGTCAAGTGCTACTTTTTTCAAAGTTCCAGTTATACTCACCTAAACTCTGTTGTATTACCATTCATGCAACGCAGTGATAAGACGCACCCTTAAAAATTTTCTCCTGATTTATGAATACTTCTGGATGCTAGTGTGAATAGCACAGCCCTAGAATTGCCCATAAAATCCTCACCTACAGTAGCCTAGAATCGAGAGCTATGTTTAAAATGTTATAGAAGGGGGATCAACGGGTGTGTTGTAGTACGCTATGTAAGCATATCTAAAGTATTTGTCAGATACATCAGTAACTGTTTCATGACAGCAGTCCTTCTGTGTCTGTCAGTTAAGTTGCTGTATCATTCCCTACGTAAATCGTGCTTTAAATGTGTTCATTCTGCTAACAGTTGACTTGAGTAGCAGACAACATACTGGTGTTCAAAGCGGTAAGTTAGATGTTCATTGTCGTTTATTGTCCTGGCGCTACAGTAGTCCTTTACTGTTTTACAGTCTGTGTTTAGACTTGCATTCGATCATCATGTAGTAAAGCGTTCCTCTACTGTCATACACGTCTTGTTCTTGTGCGTTAAGTAGTAGTAGTACCGTGTTTCCATGTCAGTGGTTTGTTGTTAGCTAGTTGAGATAGTGTACCTTGTGAAGCTTTCTCGATCGGATGTTCTCTGTATGAACTACCGGCATAATAAGTCATGAATGTACCCATGGATATTCTGACATTAACTATTCACTATATTGTAGTGTCTCCTTGATCTCATCACACATGCCTTACATCCGAGGGAGATTCTGCCAACAACGTACTGATTTGAGAATGGGCACTGAGCTACTCCCTTAGCATCTCACACAGATACATGCTTCCTGTTAGTTGTTGCGTAATGTAATCGGAACTCAGCTTAGTCAATATGCTATTCTTCCTTGATCAAAGTTCATGTGTTCTCGCAAATGAGCATTATCAGAAGTCCTACTGTTAATTCTAGATCACACTCGTTGTTGACATCCCAAGAGGCCTATCGAATCGCATTGATGTACTTACCTACTTGTGTGAGTCCTTGTTGTGCCTTTAGGAGGTCTGTTATTTTTGCTTAACTGTGTGATGAAAGTAGTCCATCGATGAAGATTAACCAATGATGGGCGTTGTTGTAATCTCGAATAATATCATAAGTAGAGTTGAATGACTCGGTGTAGTATTGCTACTATCGAAGAAGTATGCTCATGCTGGAAGTACTACTATCATCAATGATAGACAGTACTCTTAAGAGCAGTAAGATATTTCATCAATGTAAGAAATACTAAGAATACTACTATGCATAGACGAACATATCGCAATATTGAATTAAACACTCCACAAATAAGCTTACTAAGGTTAACTCTTTTGTATTAGATAACTCTAGGGTATACATACACTTGAGATGATATACGCTTACTATGTCCACTAGTTGCGGTCTAAGAGCAGAACGCCTTGAGAGTACTACGCTATCTTCTTTTAAGCTGTAAGATGAGAAAGCTCTAACATCTATCTGTATCTCGATCTCTAGCTGTTTTATATATCACCACATTAGACCTAAAAGAGTACTGTCCTTTACAGATAACCTACCGCTGAATAATATACCGGTCACTTAGGTTCAGTCTCTCTGTGCTAATAGCTCTAAGTATAACGTATCTCAAAGATCTTTCCTGTGAAGAAGTATACTCTCCGAATTATCACTAATTTCGCTCTCAAAGCTATATAGACTCGCAAGATCATCTCTTGTTTCCAAAGGACGAGGACAGCTAAGATTGATCTCGCATCTCTAGTGCCAGTAGATAGTATGTCTTTCTCATTGCAGCATTCGCCTTGTTAATCTCAACGTCTATAGCAGCTAGTACTAGTGACCCTCATCAACTGCTGACGTATTAACCCATTTCTTCATAGCCTACTAGTAGACTAATCATCTATTGTGATCTATGATACTCTATTAGACTAAAGCAGTTTCTGCTCGCTATTGAGACCTAGCCCTACAATGTACTCTCAGACCGAATTAATGTCATCTAGTATCAGTTAGTTATTGTGTCATAGAGTCAATTAGTTGTTTAACTGCGTGAACTCCCAAGACAGTGTTATTGAGAGCTAACATGCGTAAACTGAGTAGTCTCTCACACCTCACAAGCTCATATTTTTATGTTCTCAGTAGTTGTAGAAGCCACCTCCATGTACTAAATCTGCATCGTGATGTAGGTTGTAGCATTGGTAGCGTTGAGATCTCATATAAGTTCAAGAGTACCGACAATTACCCAGATTGAATGTGTATGGTTACTCCTAAGACTGGTGACTAAAGTTCGCTATATGAGGTGAGTCTCGATGGTAGTCCTTTGTGTAGCGTCAACATAGTAGCAGTGTATCTGAATCAATGCGCTGCCATCTGAACCGTTGCCTTATGTAGTGTTGTAGATCCATACTCCGTGCTAGAAACGCGCGAGCATACCTCACTCGCAGAACTCATAATGAATGTGCTTGCTGGTTGCTATTGAATGTTCTCTAAGTGATGTCGAGCTAATTGGCTGGGAGAAGTTGTATGATCCGTATTATATGATAAGAAGTAATTTAAATGATCGCCTAATCTAAGATTGTGTGAAGATCATTTCGCCAAGATTGAATCCGTTCTGCTGACTAAAGTGATCTTGTGTCACTTGTAAGAAGAATTGAAAGGCGATAGCTGCACAGAGATACAGTGAAAGAGAATAGTAGACTCACAGTAGCTGTGTACATAGATGCAAGAAGTATAACGCGCCCATAAGATATCGATACTCGAAGTGTCTAGGTATTGAGATCCTCGTAGAGGTATTGCAAGAGTTGATAGTATGATGAAGAGATAAAAGCTGAAATCCAAATGAGAGGTCTAGTGATGACTGAAAGATAGAAATCACATCTAACGTTCCCTGTCAGAGAAGAAGTTGTGACTGGGAGCGCAATCTAGAAGACATGTCATTGACTATGTGTGTCAAGTAATGACGACCTGCAGAAATGTTGACAGTCTATGGTAGATATACAGGCTGTCAAGATTCTCATCTAGACTCTGTAAGAAGTAATGATAATAATGAAATAAAACAGTACTCGCTCCCAGACTCTAGAGATATAAGATGTATACATCGCTAGTCAAAGAGTAGTTCTAGAGTGTATTCACGACTAATTGTCATAATTGTGAAGAGAGAATTATTGATCAGAAAGTAATCAGTCCAAGTACCGAGATCCTGCGAAATATGTGTGAAAAGTATAGTACCTCCCGTCCTATACCTGTTTAGAACTCATGAATGATGTTAGAAAGTGCCCCCTGGAAGATAGTTCCTGTTAGTAGCGTAATCGGCTGAGAGTCACATCCGACTCCGTGTTGTCTGAATGTGTGTCTAGACTGTTCGCAGTAAGGTAATACGTGCCCTATTGGAGTGTGGTATTCTATGTCCATTAGTTGACTCTAGATTAGAATATCGGCATCATCTCACTCTCGAGTCATTGAACGTACTGTGTCAGCCTTAAGATAGAGTATGTTTGTGCCAGTGACACAGACTCAAGCAAGATAGTAACTCTCTCATATCATAACGTTAGAATCAGAGTCTACCGATTCGCTAGTGAGAGTTATTAGTGTATGTACGTGCCACTGAAGCAGATTCAAGGCATGTAATATATCGTAAATATAGCGGTGTAGACACGCGGGCGCATCGAGTTCCCACATGAATATTAGCTACTCTGAGTGCACCGAGTCGTGTCTTGTCCTACTTAATCTACCACGTGTCATGATCCACCCTCCAACTGTGCAACGTGAGACTGATATCAGAATCAGAGAACAGAGTAGTGTGTGCATGACCTCTCGAAGACTATATCACTGGGCTCATCAAACTTTAACATATAACTCTCGTCTCCAACCTGCCTATGTATGTAACAGAACTCATAACTCCTGTGAGTTGACCCTGTCACCACATATCGAGCTTAGCTCGCGATATCTCTATAACTAATCTGCTCGAAGTCACTCAAGACAGCCCATATGACTCCACTTAACGCCGCAGCGCTCAAGTGTAGATAAGCAAGCAATATTTGATGCCTCATCATCGACCTAATCATGACAACGACCACTATCGCGGTTGTAATCTACCGTTTATGTTACGGTATTTAGGCTAGATATCACCCTATGATCCTCAGCGAAGATCTTGTTGACAATACAAGATACGCATCGTCGCATCCAACCTCCCTCGCATATCTAAATGCATATCCTTCTTCCTAAGAATAAACGTCACCTTCATGGACAACGACCTACCGTCTTATAAACTAATCCCCACCTACTTTCCGGTACTAACTACTTTATTACTAACGGTAATAACTATCTGATCATCTGTATCAAACTACTCTAATTACTATCTAATCTCACAAGCCCAGTCCTGCTAAACAGACACTATCGTCAATCAACGCATGATCAAGTGACTATACAACAGTAGATTCTTGGCCCCTAGAACTGTTAAGAAGTTCTCAACAGTATTAGAACTCAATCGCTCTACCCCCCACCAATCAAGTGTTCATTATAATCAAAATCCCCCATATTTAGACATAAACGGTACCCCCTAACAACAATACCCGCCTACATCGAAGTCACGATCAAAGTGCAAATTCAGACCAAAGAGAAACGTCCCCCTGAAACAGTATCACCGCGCTCCCTTATCTCCATAGTAAAAATCTGTTCTGTCGTCCAAATGTCCATATGTTAACCCATTAATGTTCCCCCCTCTCTCTCCTCGCTGTCAATTCTACCTCCCCATCCGTCTTGAGATATAGACTCCCCCCCCATTGGACGTGAAATAGTAATATTCCAAAACATTCCTCGTCAAAGCCCACTTGATCCTTGTGAAACGCCGTCTTCTAGTGTTATGAGTTGAACCTCTACATGATACATGCCCTAGATTCCCATTACTTTTAATCTCGCATATAAATCGTTAAACTAATGGCCCCCTCAACTAATGCAATCTTCTTACACCCCCTGCTAGTACCCAATACAGCCACTCAACATCCAATAAAACTAACTACATAAGTTGGCTTTGTGTGATCTCGCGCTTGTCCGATGGCCGACCCACAAATACCTATAGATCTACCAACGCTCCAAGCCTCGTAGAGAAACCGGACTCTCGATCTCTCCTATCACCATGTTATAAATGCCAGAAATTTGTCGCCGTATTGCTCTGGCAGCTCACCTATCCATCAAGAGACGTCAATTATCATCTCCCCGTGACCCACATTCAATCGCACAAAATCGGATGAGCAAACTTGTGAAGATTAACGCCTCCGCGTAGAGGACGTTGAATCTCTCTACCCATGACAGATCTAGACCACTACTCTCTCTATATATCCACAATCGTGACCCCTGTGTATGTATTGACTAGATCTCCTTATCATCCACACAAATTGTGCTCCCCATTCCTCGATCTGAGCCCGAATCCCCCCTTGGGTATCTCGCTCGCAATAGAATGCTTTCATTGTCATAACCCCATAAGAAACACTTCGGTAACTGAATCACTTCGACTTCAGAGAGTCACAATATAGTTTTTAGCCTCCCTTGAAGAAGATCCAAGTGACGTTATGATGTGATCATAGATACCCCCCCCTGCCTCTAGTCATATACCATAGTAGAGCGCTTCCGCCATCGTGTGCACTGTCCTCAAATGTCCCCCATACGATCCGTAACTCTCCCCAGGTACTAGTCCTAATGGAAGTGTGTAACGACTCCCGAACTGACCACACAAGAAACTGTGCAATACACAATATGACAGACATTCTACTAAGGTGTACCTGAGGTAGCAGCTGAATGACTCCCTACGTACCTCACGCAAGTGAGTTTCTGAGTTAAGAACCAATTACATCTCCTTTGTGCTGATCGATGCATTATATAGACCCCTTCGCTGCTGTGAGACCTTGGAAACAAAGGGAATGTTTAGAAAAGACTGTAAAAGCTAACGAGACCTCTAAAGAACTATTTAGCTGTGATGGCTGTAATCTATTTTATATTTTTGGAAGATTACTCTCCATTCGCTGTAATACATTGAGTTAAATCACTTAGAAGATCCAGTACGTTATTGCCATCTCTCTATATCACAGACTACCTGCTATGGTGTAGCATTATCGTTTACAAAGAAGTCAAATAGGTACACACCATACCACGTGCAGGAGTCTGAATCGTATCATAAGAAGACGAGATTCTATTACTGTATCGGATGTTCATGAGTTAACATTTAATATTACGTATTAGTGCTCGCATCAAGTGTATAACACCTCCCTTGAGGAGTCAGACAACCACACGCAATGTGTATACAGAATAGCACTGTACGTGGTGCTGCATGAATCTATTGCGCACATAGTCGTCCCAAATCAAGACACCCTCGGCCCCCCCAACTACCTCCCCGCCTAGCTATTACAAGATATGACATGATGTTCCACTCCACCCACTAATATTATGATAAAGCACCCAGTGCACAAGCGCGCCCTGCGCTTTTAGCTTCCTAGCTGTCTCTCGTAGATGTGACTATTTTATGTACTGTTTTGCACATACCCCTGCGACTTAAAATTGTTCATATCACCCAATCCTAGAGTGTGTTATCAAAGTGTAGATTCCGCATTGTGTCCTTTTCTGACATAAATCTAGACAACCTTCACTATAACTGCATGTGTTAATTGTCTCGTTTGCTTCGCACTGTTCCTCGTCCTCTCACTCTCCATACTTGAGGCGCTCTCCAGTAGAACCCCATAACATCTTCCCCAGTTATTAACTCGTGAAACATCAGCAATAATATTGATGTACAAGGTCACTGGGACTGTCGCATCACAAGTGGACCCCCTCGCCAGAGATATCGTGACGAAAGAGAACTCCGAGAAGTCTCTATATATACTGCTAGAGAGTCCTATTGTGTGTTATCTTGGAGTAATGGACAGTTCTGGCAAGGCATGTAACCACATGTTGAGATCTATACAAAGCTCATCGATAGTATAGCTCCTTCCCCATCCGCCCCATCCCCTCACTCCACCAGTGTCTCGGGGACACGACTGTGTCTCCCCCCCCACTTGAAGATTGTCGGCGATAGATCAGATGATACTATATACATCCAAAAGCCTGTCAAGTCGTTTCAAAGTCAGCTAAGACCGATTGTAACCTGACGAATTTTCCCTTCATGAGCGGAGGTCATAGAGAAATGTGCGGGAATTTTCCCATGCATGTACTAGTCCTCTCCCCCAACCCCCCCCTGTCAACCCCCCTAGAAACAACACATCAGAAATACTTAGGCCCCTTACATCATAGATTATCCCCGCACTCTATAACCAGTAAAGATTCCAGCCTGATCGATATAACTATTCTACTATCCTATTGAGTGATACGAACAAAGACGTGTAAATGACGATCTCGCGCCCCCTGTCGCTACTGTAGCGCCAGTAGCACTTGTTATATATGCCTCCCCCCCCCCTCATAGGCTTACAGGCTCTGTGATCCCAGTAACTTACCAACTCAAAAAAAACCGCTGACCCTGCTTTGACTATCCAGAAATTAGTTGAGAGACCAATGACCACCATCTGTGTGTGTTCCAGCAGACACACACTATGTGTAAAGAAAAGGGCACTCAGATATTAAGAATGTGATGCAAACTGAAATTAGCAACGCTCTCTCAAAGCCATACACCGATCTACGACTATAGAAGACCCGATTCAGCCGCCCAAAAGCATGTATGTCAACAAACGTCCATGTAGTATAATATATGTTTCATCCCTATGTAGTAGCTTCTCTGAATCAAGCTTCAGAATATTTGATGTTCAGCACTCCCCTAATGAACAACTAATGCACTCTCTGAATTCAACATATTGGCTTGATTGTAGCTATAGATAACCCCCTCCCTGCCCAAAAATATGCCGTGCCTTGCAAGATGAGTGGGATTACTCCTAGTAGATCCGAAGACCCTTCCCTTTGACCTGTGACTGCGTACTACATAGTTGTGTTTTATTACGGTCGCTTCTTACGTTACTATCTTCCCCCCCGAAGAGATCTCGAATGGATAGACACCAACCCTCCAGACGCTTGGTGTTTGGATATGCTCGAACACTAAACCGATTTTGATACTATGGGTTTGCATGATATCTACGAGATATCATACAAATCCATTTTATAGAGATACACTTTGCTATGTAGTAACAGAAAAGGTTACTAGAAAACCATTAATCGCATCGGCCCCCTGCCTAATAGATGAATGCAAGCCAGAGTGAAACCTTATCGGCTTTCGAACACTGTGAGTCATACTTCCAAGCGTGCAAGTGCAAACTATCATCACCATAAACATCAGATACATCACAAACATTCAGATATATTCTACCCACTTCGTTTATTGTACACCTCACGTGAGGATACCCTGTCTCTCACCTGCTCATGTGACTCACACACAACGCCCGGCAATAATCCTATCAAATTTTGTGTACTCAGTACCACACTTGTGAAATGCCACCTATTCGCTGGCACCCCCACTCTACTGATGCCTACAGTTTATTTCCCCTGCCTTTGTCCATTATTGACCCACTCTTGTTTACCACTCATAGACCTTGAACCCTCCTATCAAGCCCGAGCGTACATTCACTCTGTGAGTCTAGTTCTTGAAGACTCCACTCCCCTTGGAGCAAGACGCTGTTAATCTCATACGCTTGCACCATGTCGCTCTTTGTGGAAGAAAATAGTGCGCGACTCATTTAAACTGCCTCGAGAACCACTCCGGCCATTATACTTCCTCAAGAATCACCGCTTCATGAGGCTCATCTTCACCTCAGTTTTCTTTGTTCTACCACTCCCCCCCACCGAAGAACCATAGAGGAAAATCATCAATTCTGAACCGCGCTATAGCTTCTCTAACTGCTAGATGAGGATGTCAAAACCTAGACATGTGCCCCTGAACCTAGACGCACCCATGTACCCGACACTTGTATATCTCACCTGAGTCCACATATGTATGGGACAAATTCAAATGTGTTGTAAGTTCTACATCAGGCATGTGAAGTTAGAGTACCATAGGATCTGTATACAATGATCAGAAACTAGGATATGATACCACTAGGACACTACAAGCAGCAAGTCAGATAAAATCCAACAAACAGGCATGTCTCGATGTCACCCGACTTAGACCCCCCCTCTCGCTTCCCCTATAATTAAACAGAGGCTGTGTCGCTGCTCGCCCATATATATTCTCGGGGCTCATGTGACGTTCCGCTCCGTGTAGAGGTAGATCTATGCTTAGGCAACAGAGTAGCGCCAACCAAATAAGAAAATATAGTCACTATCAACCATGAAAGCTCACCTGCCATTGGCCTTGACGCTCCCACCCCCATCCTTCTTAATGCACTCGGTAAAATCCAGTGAATGATAACAGTTCTTGTGAGTCCCCCCAATAAAAGAAATTCTCCACTGACTCTGAGTCCATATCTGTAAATACTAACTCCCAATGAAGCTACCTTAATGTGAATCTCCTTGTCATAGATACTGAAGTCTGCAGCAGTCTTAGTATTACTCTTAGATCATCTCCCCCCGTCCACGACTTCCTCCTCTAGACTACCTAGATGTTGAAAGACTCGACGTCTACACTCAAGTGTCCACTCTACTCGGTGGTTTAGCTATACAAACTCTTCCTCCTACTTTGGAAATAAGGTGTCTCATACAACGACTGTTGTATATGACCCAATCTAAAATTGATGACGAAGTCCTATAGGGACGCTACATCTATGCCTTCCTGTCTGTGCCCCCAATGAGCTACAGCAGAAAATTGACATCACCCATCGCTAACTGTATAAAAAGAAGACGCCTAGATGCGCCCAGCCCCCGTAATATCAACTTGCGGGCATGTACTCTTTAAGCGGCTGACAATAATATTCTAAAAACACCCCCCCACTTCGCGTATATCACTAACAGCGTATATAACAGTGAACACTGGTGTTTCCGCTCCGCTTTGCCACGATCCTGAATAAAACGTGCGCTGAAGAATATAACACAACTTGTTGTGTTCTGGTGACCTGTCCAATGTAAAGTGGAAACGTCACTCGATTAGAAATCGATGTCAAGATAGTCAATTATACTGACCATCACATATTGACGAACCCAGACAAGAATAAAGCCGCTGACCGCACCCTAGGTTATCTTGCTGTTATGTGTCAACCACACCCCTTCTACGTCAGTCCCTCCCTGTCGAACTGGATTCTCCTGTTCTAACCTAGAGCATCCAAGTCACAACTACTATATGAATGTGTGCACCTCCCCCTTCATACTCCCCCATCAGTATCATGCGTCATCTCCTCCGTGAAGCCTTGTCACATAATCCTAGAAACCCCCTTATCCGAGCCTGGTCCACCCCGCCAATCAGAGAGAGACTTCGCGTGACACACCTCAAAACCCGCGCCGAAGCTCACCTAGCATTTAAGACTAATCCTCCACAACCTCCATGGTCTCAATCTCGCACTACAGAGTCAGACTGTCCATAACAAGACTTTCCCCCCAGAAGACCAAAAGCTACAAGACCTCTCGCTCTTCAGGAATCCGACCAGATACCCTCTCAGCGGCAGACCCCCCCCCACCCATCCACCCCCCCTCCAACACCTCTCTCATACCCTCTGATCCCGCTCTTCCCACTGTCAAACACTCCACCTTCGCCCACTCCCGCGATTCCACACAGTCACAGTCCAGTCACTACAGTCTCACCACCCGACTCCCGCCTCGTCACTACAAGATTGCCAAGAGAGAGATCTCCCACCTAGCAACTCTCGGCGCTGATCATCCTATCCTCCTCCCTGCACCCTCCCACATCCTCTCCCCCATGCGCCTCCTCCCCGCGCCCGCCCCGATTTCGCACACCTGAACCTAGATACCCCACTCCGCGCCAGCATGAATCCCCCCCCCACCCCCCGCTAGTTCATCATACACAAGCTATGCTCTAATTATTGAAAGATTGGGTGTCAGATGATGAGGATGATGATGAAGCCTAAACCCTATGGTTGAAAAGAAAACTGTTATACATACTGCTACTAAGAAAGAGTTTGTTAAACCCTGACAAAACAGTTAAAAGGCTCTGTTTGGGTATGCAGAGCTTGTTCATGCCATTATAGACCTAGGGGAAACCAAAGAAATGGTATGGTCACAAAAATCTAATCAGTTGGAATGTAACTTGTGTTTAATAACTAGGCATGTTTTATATGTGGAATGTTTGGATCGCATTCAATACAAGCCTGTCCTAACCAACAGAAAAAGGATAATGACTATATTCTAATAACATTGTCTTCCAGTGAACTCAAATCCATATGGCTCCAAGAGCAGTCTTAATGAAGATTGGCCTAAAATCTGTTAATACTGCAAGGCCTGTTAATACTGTTAGGTCTGTTAACACTGGTAGACCTTTTAGTACTGCTAGGTCTTTTATTACTGTTAGGCCTTCTTATACTGCTCACCCCAAATCAACAATTCATTGTGTAGACTAGGTATATTTTTTCAAAATCAAAGCACTATCTACTTTTCACAGGCCTTTTGACAAGTGAAACCACCAAAAAAAAAAAAACAAAAAAAAATAAAAAAAAAAAAAAATCATTAACAAAAAGGTGTTTAATCAAGGTTTAATACTGGTAGGCAATTTAGATAAATTGTAATACTGTTCTGGGCTAGGGGGTTTAATGCTGTTAAGCCCAATCTGAATGTTTGGTTTGGTGACCCCATCAATAACCCATGGTGCATCACTGGTTTTCAACAATATAATTACATTGATGCACGAGCAGAACCAAACTCTGTAATGGTTGGGTCCCCATAAAGACAAACTATACTTCATAAGTTTTATGGCAGTGCAATTCACAACTAAATGATAATGGCTTTGTTGATAGAATGGGATGCTCAAGGGCACATGACTGGCTGAACATAATGTAGCAGATCTTCTTACAAAAGGTTTTGATGCTGGTAGATTTCAGTACTTGGTCTCAAGTATTGGAATGCTAAATCCCTAATGCCCATATCTCTTGTTTGTTTTTGTAAAGTTTGTTAAATGTTAGTACTGTTAAGTCTTTGTAAATTAATACTGCTAGTTATAATTAGTACTGCTAGTTATATTTAAGACTGTTTGACAAAACTGTTACTTATAGTTAGTACTGCTAGTTATTTCTATGTCTCACTGTTAATCCTGTTAGTAACATTTAATACTGCTAAACAAGAAAAATGGTTAGATTATGTTTTTCTTGGTTTTGAGCTAACTCTTTCAGGATAAACAATGAAGTGTGAAATTGGTTACTCAATGATGCATTATTTGAGGGGAGGAATGTTGTTTGTTCTTAAAGTGTTGGTTTTAACACCACACAACAAATGGTCATCAGTTCACCATGTCTTATAGACATCAAGAATTGACTAGTCCAGAGCAAACGGCTACTGGTAAAGACTTCTCAAATCCGTTGATAGTTGATAGTTTACTCAAAACTATATGGTTATCAATGCACCATGTTTTTACAATGAAGCATTGGCTAGTCCAAAGCAAACGGCTATTGGTAAAGACTACTCAAATCCGTTAATGGCTGGTAGTTTGCCAAAAACTATACTTTGTGTGAATTTGTGAGCCAAAAGAATAGAGAGAATTGGTGAGCTTAAAAACAGATAGAGAGATGTGTGAAAAACAGACAGAGTGCAAAGTGAGTTAAAAGAATTGAGAGATAAAATGTGAGCTTAAAAACAGAAAGAGAGATTGTGTGAAGCTATTTTTGAATGATACACAAGTTTGGAGTTTGTACTGCTTTTGGTGGAGAAGTTAATACTGCTAGGCTTATTTTAGTACTGCTAGACCAAATTTGGTACTGCTGGATGACCGTTAGCACTGCTTGAGCCCTAACAGAATTTTTCATTAATAAATAGAGCCGTTGAGATATTTCCGCCAAATACCTACGATATAGGGTTTGACTAATTGGACTTTCGTGATCTTTCTATATATTCGCTTGATTTACTCACGATAAACTCAAATTTCTTTAAGTCGGTCAAACCATATCTCTACGTTTTCTCTAAATAATCTCAATTAACTTTCTCCAGCCTTCATACTTTCCTAAACGATCATATCCCACATAATTAATCACCTTTTTACTCATGGCTAGTTTGGAATTTTGTGATAAGCACAATATGGCTGCGTTCTTGGAAAAGTCTACAGGGAGTGAGGGATTTCATCAAGTTATTGACTTCCTAAGTCAAAGTCATATCAGCTATGCTCTCACTAAGAAGCCAGAAATCTATATCTCATTCATCAAACAATTTTGGATAACTGCTGAAGCTTCTACTGACACTAATGGGGAGGTAACAATCACTACTATCATTGATGGTTAATCCAAGACTATCACTGAAGCCTCCTTAAGAAGACATCTCCAGTTGGAAGATCATAATGGTATCACTTCTATTCCCATCTCAGAGATTTTTGAACAGCTTGCACTCATGGGGTATCCAACAGATTCAGATAAGTTAACTTTTTAGAAGGGTGTTTTCTCACTTCAAAGGAGGTTTCTTATACATACTCTACTTCATTGTCTTAGCCCTAAGAAGACTGCTTGGGAGCAATTTAGTAGTAGCATAGCTACTGCTTTTATCTGCTTAGCAACAAATAGGAAATACAACTTCTTAAGGCTGATTTTTGAACATATGGTCACAAACATAGGAAGCCCCCATAAGTTTTTAATGTATCCTAGGTTTATTCAAATTTTCCTAGATATGCAGAAGAAACAGCTTAAGACACATTCCAAAACATATCCTGTACCTTCTCTAAATAAAAAGGTTTTTAGCAACATGAGGAGACTTACTAAATGATATACAGGGGTAGAAATTGGGTTATTTCTTACTATGCTTCCTTCACCTATGCCTGAATCTTCACCTACACCTTCATCTTCACCATCAAGGATCACATCATCACCTTCACTATTATCTGAACCTTCCACTGAACCTACCTTTGAACCCCAACCTTTACCTGATGCAGAGTATCATGTTCCATCACCCAATGAATCTCCTCTCCATGCTGTTCACTCATATGAAAGTTATGAGGGTAGCTTGAAACTAAATGAATTGAAAATTTTGGTTATCAACCTATCTAAGAGAATTGGAGTCTTGGAGGATGATTTGAAGAAGACTAAGCAAAGTTACAGTTGCCATTCACTAATAAGCATATTCCACATGGGGGTTAAGAAGTTAGAGTCTTAAAGTCAAGACTGGGAAAGAAGAAGAGAGCAAGGGTTGTCTTTTCAGAGATGAAGAAGATGATTCTACAAAAGGGGAAGGATAGATGAAGACCCTAATACCTAACTTTGGCTCAAGATTGATGAAGTTGTTCATGAACAAGATACAGCTAAGAAGGACAAATAGAAGATAGACTGGTGGTTATTACAGTTATACTGCTCCTAAATAATATTCGTATTGCCAGAGAAACCATAGTACTGGGTTAGGAGTTGTATATGGAAGAAAGAGTAAAAAGGCAAGGAAGGATAAAGGAAAAGCAATCATGACTGAACCAGAACCTGAGAAAAAGTCCAAGAAGTTATTGGAGCAAGAGAGATTGGGTTTAGAAGAAGCTATCAGATTACAAAAAAAATTGATGAATGAGAAAGAGCTCAGTAGCAAGAGATGAAGAGATAGCAAGACAGCTCTTAGCATTGGATGAAGAAAGAGTTACAACTGATCCTAAGACAACTAAGGATGTTGATTGGAATGATCCTTCAGTTCAAAAGTATTGGGATATGAAGAATAAACCAAAGTCAGAAGCTCAAGCAAGGAAGAACATGATTGTATACTTGAAGAATCAAAGTAACTACAAGATGAAAGACTTTGAAGGAATGAGCTATGATGAAATTAGGCCAATTTTTGAAAATTATATAGGATTTCAATCATAACTTTGTGCCTATGGATTTGGAAATTGAAAAGGAAAAGAAGAAGCCTATTGAGTTTCAAGAGATTGAAATAGAACAAATTGAGAAAGATACTACAAGAAAGAGGAAGAAATCTCTTCCTAGAAAATGAACAAGAAGTACTACAAAGAGACAAAAGATGGAACAATAAAAAAAAAAAGAAGATGAAAGGATGATCTCAACGGTTAATTAGATATAGTTACAAGAGAAATGTTGGCAGTAGATGTTATTCTCTCTCCTATAAAGTATCCAATTGTAGATTGGAAGACTTACACTTTGTCAAAAAACGTCATGTACTACAAAATCAATCAGAAGGAGAATTGAAAGCCAAAAACTACAAATTCTGAGTGAGATGTTTATAATGATTTTAAATAGTCAAATATAGTGGAGTTATACAGGCTGGTCAAAGAAAGGTATAGTTCCTCAAAACCAGAAGGATATGATTTAATGTTATGGGGAGACTTGCATACACTTTTTGAGCCTGATGAGGAGAGTGAAATATGGATGAATCAGAATGAGTATAATTTGATAAGTTGGAGTTTATGTGATTTCTGTGGAGTTCACATTCTGCTGATGCAAAATGGAATTGCCATACATATGCTTACAGAAAAGAAGTATCCTCTAAGTCAAGAAATGATATCAAAGATGCTGAGTAAGAGATTGGAGGTTGATCAAGAAAGCACACAAGCATATGAACTACTAAAGTTCATCAGATCACAAGTGAAAGAAGTAATAAAGTGTATTTGAAAGTCACATCATCAGAAGACAAGAAGATGTAATCTAGAAAAACTTGATGATTTGAAGGTAAATCACAAGTTTAGGGGAGGATTGTTGGGAATAAATCTTCATCAAGAGTTAATACTGCCAAGGTATAACTAACAGTACTAATGGAGTTAGTACTGCCAGTACAAACTTAGTACTGCCAGTGTTAGTTAATACTGCTAGAAGAAAAGTTAATACTGCTGATGGTTAATGTTGTTGACTTGCAGATAAGGATGCAAAGAGATAAATATGGAATGTATATCTTATATATTTTAGGAAGATTCGTATATGATTATAATTGTAATTAACCCTAAAAGTTCGGTAGTTATCTTGTAAAGGACTCCTTGTGGTGTATAAAAGGAGATCCTAGGTTAAGGGTTTATATATACTTAAGAGAGAAATATACATCTTAGTAAAAGAACATTGTAATAGCTTCTAGGTTTTAACCCTAGTACTAAGCAAGAGTACTCGTATTATCATTAATAATATTGAAGCATTTTGTGTTTTATTCATTGTTCATTGTTTGGTACTGTTCCATTGATATATACTTCTAGAGTATTGAAGTGTAGATTCCGCATACACTTTGATATACAAACAAAGTCTCAACCATTGTTATTTTGGATTTATCCAAGGTAACATACTCTTTACAAGGTAAAGAATCGATCAAGGCTTGGGATCAACAAAAGTGCCATTGCTTTATGTTGCAACAACGTCCAACACTCCCGATCAAAACATATTGACATCAGACATCACTTTATCAATGAGCAATTGGAGAATGGGGTGGTTGAGCTGTATTTTTCCAGAATAGAGTATCAACTGGCAGACATCTTTACCAAGCCTTTAGCACAAGAACGACTGGAATTTCTCATCAAAAAGCTTAGAATGCAAA
>BQNB010086360.1:4533-21399 GCA_026074375.1 Tanacetum coccineum | reverse complement strand
CCTTTTGGGATGTATTGTGACCCCTATTTATAGGTGTCTGGTACTAGGGTTTCCTAGTATTTCGGTTACTTTAGTAATGGCCTGAGTGGGTCCCTTGTCGGGCAAGGGTCCGTGACAATCGTTTTGAACGGATGCAGGTGTTCTGCGGACGGATCGTCTTATAGGTTGATCCGCGGACGGATCGTCTACAAGTGGATCCGCGGACGGATCGCTAGGTTCGGGGCCGAAGCCCACGCGAGTTTGGGCTTTACCATGGCCCGTTATTGATAGGTTTAGCCAAAAAGCCCAAGTGATAATGTGGCCCAAGCCCAGAGGCTTGGTATACCCATTATACGTCATCACTAATATATGTCATTTGATTAGTATAGCAATGCGTTAAATAAAATGCATAAGATATTTTTATGTAAAAATTCATATTCTTAACTCACTGATGTAGTTCTATTACTAAATTAAAAACTTTAATTTAACTCTAAAATAAAAAATGAAAGGGGAAAAATGAATATCTCGGTCGGGTTAGGGAATGCTTATGCTTTAAAGTTATGACTATACGTGTACCAATCTCAGTCGGGTAGGAATTAGCAATACCTCAAAATAAGCAGATAATTAGAAAAATACGCAATCCCAAACACCCTCTAAATTGTAACATGATTAGTTTTATTAGCAGTATACGTAGTTACATATCTGGCTTAAGCATACAGGGAATTTGATCATGTTTTTATGCTGTGATTTGGTGCAGCTATGTAGAGGCAGTTAAGAGAACATACGAGATTAAAGGGCGTAAATTGACTAGCCCTCTAGCAATATTTGTTGGTTATGTGAGTGACATTGGACGGTTTGTTCTCATTGACCATTTGCCTGTTGGCTTGCTTGAGAGTCTTCTTCCTTGACCGGTAACCATGGTGCTAACAAGAGGTTTGTGTTTCCTAACTGCTGTGTTAACGAAGACTTTCCTGTAAAATATGCAATACTTACTGTTTTAGAATATGTAAGATAGTTACAACATTTCCTTATTTAGAAAGTCCAGTTATCTGTTTGTCTTATATCATCTTTACAAACAACTGAACAAGTTCGTAGTGTTGATTATTGATATGGGTTAATTAGATCTCTTTTATTTATGAAGGTTATATTAGAATTAGCTAATTACATAAAAAGGTGAACATAGGCCACAGAGTCCCGTCAAATATTCTAAAATATTTATTCACGTCATTTTTTTATAATATCTAAATTTACGGTAATTAGACTTGGAACCGTTCAAAATAATGACATGGGCTAGCTTGCTGTTCCCTTTTAACTATGTTGTCTTTTTTATTGTAAAATTATGCAAATGTAGCGCCTAAATCCGGTTATCTATACTCCTTATAAAGGAAAAAGGAGATTCTCTTGAAAGTTAAAAACCTACTTATTTAGAAAATGTTGAAAAATTTAATGCATGGAATCTTGAAATATTGAATTTTCAACTTACACACTAATAAGCATAGGGTACAACTTATACAAACATAATTAGACAATTAAAACATACAAACATAATTAAAATAGTAATGTTACCACATCTATGCATATTGTACAACTCATACAAACATAATTAAAACCTCACAATTAATACATACAAATATAATTAATAATCTGTTAAAACACCCCATTACATAAATGTACAATGATATATACACATTGTACAACCATAGAAAAACATAATACTAATAAAATCATGCATACATCGGTACGGTTTTGCCTCGGTTCCAAGTATTTTGCACTTTTCATATATGCACATCAAATTTATTAGAACATATGTGCCCGCCTTCTTATGATTGAGTCGTTCTCACTGAAACAAATACATAAAAACAAAAGAATAATTAGTTATATCAAATTATGTCATGTTAAATTAATTGTAAAACTAACTAATATTATAAAACTTAAACAAAAACATATATGTTACGGACTAAAATTCGCGTCCCATGACAACCGAAGAAATGTATAATTATTATAGCATAACACGAATGCTTAAATCTATCTACTAACGCTTGTAGTTGAGTTTGTGAGACCGAGTAATCTAAACGTATATACTAACGCTTGTAATTTACTATTTTTTATGCTTTCTCAACCGTACAATACACACTACACATTGGTTTTTAATAATCAAACAAACAAGATTTAGAACAATTTATTTCTTACGAGGAAAACCCAATTTGATGAGTAATTAATCATGGATCTAAAAATAATTTCTAAACCTTTTATTGTATAAGACGATCAACCTTAATAATTCTAACTACATTAAAGGATCAAAAAGCATAAATTATATTAATGATAAACATGTTCCAAAACATCCGAACAAGTCAGTGATTTTTGTAAATATAATTTGGTCACTCTTAATACATCCTATATTTTTTAAGCCTTTATTTAATTGTCCACTCTTAATCAAATCAACCCTTTATCAAGAACACAATTCAATACTCGAAAACACATATACCGATCTACATGTTGATACATACAACTAAAAGTTCCTAATATTTTTAATAGATTTGAAATATTGGTTAAACAACCAATTATATACTAATAATATTGAAAGACGAAAATTGATTTCGATCTACGCACAATAAAAATTTCGAATTAAACATGTTATTGACTATACCGAATTAAGCACACGTTGACATCAAGGAAAAGGAATACAACCTGTACAAGGGCTGATTTTTATCATGGTGGTTTTTGTTGCCTAGGTAAGATGCGATTTATTTTTCACGAAATCAAAAGTGACAATTTCTTGTGAGAGAGAGGATCAGATTTTGGAGGATGTGGGATAGAAAGAGATTATGAAGGTAGGTTTCTTTTTCTTTTCTTTTGACCTAATCTATATCTATATCTATACTCCTTTATTTATACATTTCTTGAATTTTCAACATCAAAGTTGAAAAGTTGAAAAATTGAAAGTATTTTAGGAATGTTTAAAAATCACAGAGAATGTTTTACTAGGACTTGAAAGAGCAATTTATTATGTTGATTGACGTTATTAAATTCAAGTTATTAGCGGGTCTTGCTCTCAATTGGTATCTCATAAATGATATATTCACTTGGATAGAAAGAGATTATGTAGGTAGGTTTCTTTTTCTTTTCTTTTGACCTAATCTATATCTATATCTATACTCCTTTATTTTTTTGAATTTCATGACTTATATTCTACATGTATATTAACCAAGACTCTTGGCAATACTCTACATATATTCGTTTGCCCATAAGATTATGAATTACGTGATATTTTCTTGCCCATACACAAATTAATTATGATTTACGCATGTGTAAAAGGTTTATGTGTCTTATTTTAATAGAAATCATCACTTTTTCATGTGGTAATGAAATCCAATCGTGTATCTCACTAAAATGAAAAAAAAGTCAACGTGATAAAATATGAAAGTTATTTTGTTATCAAACTTTCTAAGTTTTTGAAATAGCTTAAAAAATTAATTTGAATTGGTCAAAAGCTAATTAAGGAAACAACTTAATTAGGTTGATTGAATAAATTAAATGGGCTATTATAATATTATAATAACCCATTTAATTTATCATTGTAACGGCCTTCAAGAATTATTAAAAAATGGAACTGTTAAAAATTATTACTATCGATAATGATTATTAAAAATGTGTAACCGCATCCACCATATAAATTCATACAAATCATTTCATATCTCCCTACACAAATGTTATTTTACAACAAAAAATAATTTCTCAGTATACCTTCACTTTTACTTCTCAACTCTTACGGGTACTTTCTGCAGATATTCTTTATATTTTTGTTAGAAAAACGCTTATTTTGAACGTTATAAAAAATATTTACCACAATATCGTATATCGTTAATTATCTGCAGCTAAAAATTACCGGTGCTATACACGGGTACTCGTCTAGTCTACAAAAATAGTCAAAGATAGGATGAATCAACAACTTAACAAAACATTAAAAAAAACAAAATAAAATATAAAAAAAGTAGCCTTCAATTCAAGAAAAATAAATATAAAAAAAGTAGTTGGATTTTGAAACGTTATAAAATCCATTTTTAAGCTAAAACTTTGAAAACTTTTTATCTACTTCTACTTATTTTGACCTATTTAAGCTATTTTAAAACTAAAAATCCTAGCTTATTAAGAAAAATAAGCTAGTTTCTCTACTAGCTTATACTAACACTTATGACAGTTTTTTGAGAGAGATAAGCTAATTTAACATCAAAAATATGCAATTAAAAAGTCACAATAAGCCCAAATACAACGTAAACTAATGTGTTTACAAAGATTGAGAGCAAATAAGCTAAAGGTTTAAGCTAATAAATTAACTAAGTAAGAATTTAGAAATTAGACCTTGGATTTTTGAAGTTTCAGAACCAAGGCCACTCTTTCTGAGTGAGTGGCCTAGAAAACCTGTCCTAATGGCTCCCAAAGCCTCTAAACCTGAGTCAAAAGCTCAATAAGCTCTTGGGAGCTTATTACTTCAAAAAGCTTCCAAAATGCACTCAAATGGACATTTATGAACTGAATTCCATTTAAAAAAGTATGAAAGGGCTTAATAACAAGTTTTGAGCTAAATAGAAGCTTATTTGGCAGAGAATAAGCTCTAATAGCTTATTGAGAGCTTATTGAGTAAAAACGACTTAAATTTTCATTAAAACTGAAAATTTCAATTGCATAAAAGACATTAACATAAAAACACTTTAAACTACAATAAAAACTGAATTAAAACTTAATAAAACTGAATGTAACTTGGTATCTTTGCCACAATGGCTTACAAGGCTATTTATAGCCGAAAACTAAAACTAGGTCTTCTTTCTCTTTTTCTTCTTGTTGTGCTTGTTTGTAGACACACAAACACAGGTGTGTTTGTTTTGTGAGAGTGTTCTAGCTCTTAATCTTGGCCCTTCAATCTTTAAAATCAATCCTAGCCGTCGAATTTGGTCTTGGGGGGTGTGGGATTGCCAAGTTGGCACATATGTTGCTGGGAAAGGTAGTGGAGGAGGGGGAAATCGATTATCCATGGTGGTGGTGAATGTTCGTGAGGTAAAAACGGGTATAAACACCCGTGAGTGTGTTTGGGAGGGAAATTCGAGCGGGAAAAGAAGTTATGGGCTGTAACAGAGTGTAAGTTTTATCATTTGGCAAAAATAAGCTCCTCTAGTTACTTTTGTGTTTGCACACCTGGTCCTTTGGTTAAATACTTTTTTGTGGACTTCAAACAAAGTCCCAAGAGTAATTATTAACTCTTGCATCCATCGTCCCTTTGGTGTACAAGTTAGGGGGGTTGGCAGAACTGCCCCCCCACTTGTTACTTTGAGAAAATTGCAAAATGGCCCTTCTCTTTTCTTTTCCTCTTTTCTTCTTTTTATATAAGTTTAGGGTTTGGCAATTTCAGCCCCTAAACTTATATTTCTTGAACTTTGGCCCCGGGGTTGACTTGGGTTGACTTTGACTTTGACCAGTTGACTTTTCTGTTGACTTTTTGACTGGATTGACTTTCTTTCCGCTTGTTTGGCTCTTGTCTTTCACGACTTTTTCATTCCGATCCAGTTTTTTTGTTTTAGCTTTGTTTTCCCGTCCGTTTTCCTTGGTTAGCCGTTCCCTAAGCATCAAGTACAATTACAAACAAGCGTAAATCTTTTGGCAATTAAGTCCGTTTTTGTTATTTTCGCTCGTTTTTAAAGGTAAAAGGTATGTGTAATTAAGCACATACCAGTGATTACATTTCTCGTATGCTTTTCTAAGATTTTTTAGTTGGGCATGCATTATCAAATTGCAAGCTAAATCCAAATCGCTTTCTGATACCATATCTTGTCAATTTTTTTTGAACCAAAGCTTGATTTCATCGTCGCTAATGTGGTATCGAACAAGCCATTTAAAAAGATAATGAAAGTGTATAAATATGTGTTTTGTAATTAAAAATAGTAATAAAAATAGATTTTATAGTGAAATTGGGGATTAGTTTATTTATTTTTTAAATAAAAATATAAAAGAAAGAGTTAATTTTTTTTAATACGAAATCTTCCTCCAATTGTAAGGTCGTGCAGAAGACCCTAACTTTGCAAAGGTTGGGGGTGACCAGGTCTTACTTCGGTCGGCGTAGTAGAGTGACCAGGTCCCAATTTATTGCACATGGGCTAGCCGACCGCAAAAAGTCGTCCTATTACGATTAGCATAATTCCAACTGTATATTAACCAAGACTCTTAGTCAAATACTCTACATATATTCATTTGCCCATAAATGAATTACGTGATATTTTCTTGCCCATACACAAATTAATTATGATTTACGCATGTGTAAAAGGTTTATGTGTCTTATTTTGATAGAAATCTTCATTTTTTCATGTGGTAATGAAATCTAATCATGTATCTCACTAAAATGAAAAAAAGTCAACGTGATAAAATATGAAAGTTATTTTGTTCTCAAACTTTCTAAGTTTTTGAAGTAGCTTAAAAAAATAATTTGAATTGGTCAAAAGCTAATTAAGGAAACAACTTAATTAGGTTGATTGAATAAATTAAATGGGCTATTATAACATTATAATAGCCAATTTAATTTATCATTGTAACGGCTTTCAAGAATTATTAAAAAGTGAAACTGTTAAAAATTATTACTATCGATAATGATTATTAAAAATGTGTAACCACATCCACCATATAAATTCACACAAACCATTTCATATCTCCCCACACATGTTATTTTTCAACAAAAAATAATTTCTCAGTATACTCTCACTTTCACTTCTCAACTCTTATGGGTACTTTCTGCAGATATTATTTATATTTTTGTTAGAAAAATGCTTATTTTAAACGTTAGAAGAAATATTTACCACAATATCGCATATCGTTAATTATCTACAGCTAGAAATTACCGGTGCTATGCACGGGTACTCGTCTAGTATTTCTTAATTACTCTAAATTAACAAATTTAAAATTTCAATGGTTATTCCTAGCCTAAAATTTAGTTGGTTATCCAATATTAGAAATCAGATCTAAGATGGTTTATCTTTTATGTAATTAGCCATTTAGAAATATGCACATAAGGCTTGCAATTAAGAGGTGTATTGAGTCTAGCTCAGGTCAGGCAAAATTAGATATAAAACTCTATTGATAAATTGCTATTTTACCATAAATTCTCGTCCCTAATTTATTTGGTTTGAGATGACCTAAACTCTATTTCTTTTCAGGGGAGTCAAGTATTCTTGAGAAGTCTGTAAATGCAGGATTAGATAGTGTAGGAGTTCGAGTACCTGATTATGACTTTATCAGGAAGATTGCCCGTGGCTCCGGAAGTATTGGGTCAATATATCATTTATCGGCACATGAGAGACTTGACACCAATGAATTTTGTTCATGCGTTTGGTTTCTAGAGGTGAAAATGGGTCGAGGTGTAGGTTTCATTTTCGGGTTTTGGATGAAGTGATGATGTTGGAGGGGAGCATTCTGGGGTGTTGTATGGGGACATTAACGGGAAGATGTTTGTGATTAATATGTTAAAGCCGTCGTTGATGAGTGGTTTGTCGGGATAGTTGTTCTTTGATGGTGAGCAAAGGATTAGGCAGTCGAGAAGTGAGGAAAACGATAAGTGTAAAAAGTGGGTGGTTTAGTTTCGCAAGTAGGAGTAGCTGTTGTTATCTCACGTGAACGTGCGACATTGGAAGCAACAATAAAAGCTATACATGCTTCGATGTTTGTTTAACCTTATCAGAGGTAGTTGCATTTACTTGAAACAGTTTTTTATTGAAGTCTGCCGCAAGTTTTATCATTACATTGTTCTAATTATTTTCTGTAGCTTTTTTGCAGGCTGCAACAACATCAATATATAACAAAATTGAAATGAAGTCTGCAATCTGGGAACACTGACAGGTAGAGGAGACCGTTTAATTGAGGGTTGAAAATTTTGACGATAGAATAAGCGGACTGACTAAGGTTCGTGTTGTACTTATCCCGAGACACGGCGATAACTTTTACATACTTATACCATATTTTGAAAGAACTGATCGCTGTGATTGAAACACGAAAAGGGACTGCAATTTCTATGGATTTACAGATACATACTAATGTTTATTATCCGGTATTTATTGATACTTTGTGCGTCAAATAGAATTGCACATTGAAGGTGCACTATAAAGTTACTAACATTACGTGTGGAAGATTCCGTTACGAAGGTAGGAGACGGTGGTGGTTTAGAAGTTGGAGGTATGGGTTCTTAGTCGACGTTACAATCCTCCAAGATCGGGTAAGGATCATTAGCTGGTGGCATGTATTCAGGTTACACGAGGTTGAACAAGTTTCCAATTGGCGTTGAAATCATATATGGTGGTGGCTGATTATTTGGCAATCCTAAACAACGGTTCGCCAAAATGCAATAGAGATGTTTTACTACTTATTTGAATAAATGAAGAAATATAAGGATTAACTTTTGAATTCAAAACCACATGTTATCTTGAAGCTGAAAAGATATAAATCTTTATATTGTCTTCATTCGCAGAGAAAACCATATCAAATTTGAAACAGAGAACTCATGAATTTAACTTTAAAAGTGAACTTAATGAAACTAAACAAAATGATCAATTTGGTTCAGTTGTGCAAAAAAAATGACATGCCTTTGGCTCAACTTATACCAGGTGACACAGCCGATGGTGGTCAAGAGGGAAGATATATGTCAAATCAATGTCAACTAAAATTTTACAAAATTATTTATCGAAAAACAAAACCGGTGCATCGCATAGGTCTAAATACCTCGTTAATAAAAGTAAAGAGTTTTTATATAAATGAATAGCATGCGCAATGAATAGTGTTGCACCATATTTGATATTTTTGCTTGTACTATTCATTGCTAAATAGTGTAATGTTTAGTGGCAACATATGAAATTTTTATAAATATATTTTGCACTATTTTAATAAAAAAAAATACATTTGTAATAACATCAAAGATGTTCTCGTATAACTAAACACCATTCATGGTATTAAAACTTGTTACTTTTATCATTCATGTGCTTTTCATACAAATAACAAAACTAATTTATTAATACTGTAATTATGATAGTTGAAGATAGGGGTGAGCATCGGGACGAAACCGACCCGTCCCGACCCGATCCCGACTCATCCCGAAACCGACATCATGGAAAACCCAAACCGAATCCCGACCCGATTTAATCCCGAGTCCCGAACCGAACCGAGTTAGGCCCGAGTAATCCCGGTTTGTGTGGTTTTCTTTGTGCGATCCCGACTCATCCCGAGTCCCGAACCGAACCGAGTCCCGACATCGTGGAAAACCCATCCCGAGTCCCGACCCGAGTAAGGTCGGTTTGTGTCGGTCGGTGTCGGTTTCGGTCGGTTTGTGTCGGTTTTCGGTCGTCGGTCGGTTTTGCTCACCCCTAGTACCCGGCATAAAACCGAAAGACATACGATTAACTATTAAACTACGAACTATTATAAACAATAAATTTTTACTCATTTTTAAAAAGGATAGTTTTTTTTATGCATTCTTAAAGCTGTTTATGTTAATTTTTTTTTCTTTTATAAGATGTAATAAAACTTTCAAGTCTTTTTCCATCACCACAATATGTTCGTGAGTTAAATTTTGAGAAAAGGAAAAAATAAGAAATTAGAATGCTTTTCGTAGTTCTTTAAAGTTTTATTTAAAAAAAAAGAAGAGGGAATGGAGAGGAAATATGAGAGAAACTTTTACTTAAATAAAATCTGAGTTTGGCTAACACATGTCACTGGGCAAAAGTTTCATGTGTAGTTATAAACACAGAAACTTACTGATTTAACCAAATAAATAAACATTATTATAAAACTTATTAAATAATATATTTAAACTTGATTTCACTTGATCATTAACACTTGAATTAATAAAAAATTCCTTTTATTGACAAATTAAACCATGCTCAGTGGACATAGTTTAACAAAACCCAAAAATCTTCACCCCATTTTTAAAAGAAAAGGGAAAGGAAACGTTAGATTATATTGTGTAAAGACTAATTTGCCCATGATGGTAACAACTAAAGAGCATGCATGTAATTTAAACAAGTTTTTTCTTTTTTCTTCAAGTTAAGAACATAATTCATAATTAGTTTCTTTTTCCTTTGTTTTATCTCAAAAACAAATAAACCAACACTTTTTTAACATTTTTTTTTCTTTTAATTTTTCAATTCTTTTTTTTTTCCATTTAAAACTCTAAGAACTGAGTGTCAAAGTTTTAATTTTTGGTATGCATTACATTAAAGACTTTCGGCATTGTGATGCTCTTGTCGACCGCTAAAAAGAATGCAACTATTAAAGGACCATTTGGTTTAGCACCTAATTATTAAAATTTCTAATCCAAGTTTCCTCATTCCTATAACACTCCACTAATCAAACCAACAAATATTATACAAACAAGCTCACTAGACAACCAACACTTTACACTTTTACTTTTCCTCTTGACACTGGAAAAAAGGTCAAAAGAAAAACAACCTTGGTGGTATTACTTCTTCACATTCTTTTTCTTGTATTTTCCCCATATGGGTTTTGTTTTTTATTTGATGTAATTAATGATACC
Source organism: Tanacetum coccineum (assembly GCA_026074375.1). Taxonomy (NCBI): domain Eukaryota; kingdom Viridiplantae; phylum Streptophyta; class Magnoliopsida; order Asterales; family Asteraceae; genus Tanacetum; species Tanacetum coccineum. The sequence continues at coordinate 10,862 of BQNB010086360.1, read as the reverse complement.
CCAAGAAACCATAAACACAACTCTTTTAAAACACATGTGGGTAGGTTAGCTTGATCTAATAGGGGGTTCATTTTCATTAAGTGCTAAAAATTCCAATTTGCCTAACTGGTCCATAGTTATATCACTTATCTTTCATTTTTATTTAATGTTTGATATGTTTATGTGCTTCTAAAGGTAATTTTTATAAACCCCTTAAAATTTTCTTTTTGTTTTTCTTGATAAAGTAGCTGTTTTTTTTTGGCTTTAAGGTTAGAAATCTTGGTTTCTTGATGTGTTTGAGTTATCAAGAATTAAGTTTTAAATTTATAAATTTTTACTAAAATTTGTTATGTTTCAGTTGATAAGAAAATTATGTTATTTTAATTCTTTTGTATGATTTCATAGTGTTTAGTGTAGCTGAACATGGTGTCAAGATCATACTAATTTTTTTTTTGTAAGAAATATCGGAGTACTTAATTGTAATTTATGTGTTTCTAAAGGTAATTTTTATAAACCCCTCTAAATTTATTTACTGTTTTTTGCTTCAAGGTTAGAAATCTTGGTTTCTTGATGTGTTTGAGTTATCAAGAATTAAGTTTTAAATTTATAAATTTTTACCTAAATATTGTACTGAAATTTGTTATGTTTGAGTTGATAAGGAATTTATGTTATTTTAATTTTTTAGTATGATTTCATAGTGTTTAGTGTAGCTGAACATGGTGTCAAGATCATGCTATTTTATTTTTTTTGGGTAAGAAATATTGAAGTACTTAATTGTATTTATAAGAAATATTTATTTGATATAATAGTGGCATAGTGTTTGGTGTATAGCTGAAAATGGTGCAAGAAAAAATGGCTTTTTTTTTTGTTAGAATCTGATGTGTTTTTTGTTGATACGAACTTTATTTTATTGTAATTTTTAATCTGATTTCATAGTGTTGGGTGTACCTGAAAATGATATCCTTATCATGAATAAAAATTTATACTTTTTTATAAAATTATTTTTTAAGTCAGAAGTCTTGTTTCTTATTGTGTTTTGAGTTTATACATTTTTCTTATTTAATTTTGAAATATCTTTAAATTTGATTCCTTTTGGTGTAGCTGAAAATTGTGTCAATATCATACTCAAATTTGCCCCTTTTTGTAATTTTCAGTTCAGAAATTTAATTCAATTTCATAAAATTTTGTGCAGCTGAAAAGATGGTTTCGAGATCATACTCAAACTTACTGGACCTCGCATCCGGCGAGCTACCATCCCCTTCCTTCACCCGTATGACACAACAGCTCCCTCGTATAATGAACGTCGCCAGCATAATGTCCGATATAGACAACGACCCATCAGATTCCGATGTTTCATCCTCATCAATCCAACACGACCGTTTAATCATAGTAGCCAATCAACTCCCAATCAGAGCCCTTAAAAAAACCGACGGTTCTAAAGGCTGGACCTTCACATGGGACGAAAACTCACTTCTTCTTCAACTAAAACACGGGTTAGGACCTGATGAAATCGATGTTATTTACGTCGGGTGTCTTAAAGACGAGATACACCCGAATGAACAAGACGAGGTATCTCAAATTTTATTAGAACAGTTTAAATGCGTGCCTACTTTTATACCACCCGAATTATTTACAAGGTTTTATCATGGGTTTTGTAAGCAACATTTATGGCCTTTATTTCATTATATGTTACCATTGTCACCTGATCTCGGTGGTCGGTTTAATCGGTCGTTATGGCAAGCGTATGTTTCCGTTAACAAAATATTTGCTGATCGGATAATGGAAGTTATAAATCCAGAAGACGATTATGTTTGGATCCATGATTATCATCTAATGGTGTTACCAACTTTTTTAAGAAAAAGATTTAATCGGGTCAAGCTCGGTTTTTTCTTACATAGCCCGTTTCCGTCGTCCGAAATATACAAAACGTTACCTGTTCGAGACGAGCTTCTTCGAGCTTTATTAAATTCTGATCTTATTGGGTTTCATACGTTTGATTACGCCCGCCATTTTTTATCATGTTGTAGTCGATTACTGGGCATTTCATACGAATCAAAACGTGGGTATATAAGTTTGGAATATTACGGTCGAACCGTTACTATAAAAATCCTACCTGTTGGTATTGATATGCATCAGCTTCAGTCGGTGTTAAACCTTCCCGAAACTGAATCAAAAGTCACCGACCTCATCGAACAGTTTCGAGATAAAACGATGTTACTAGGGGTTGATGATTTGGATATTTTTAAAGGTATTAGCTTGAAGCTATTAGCAATGGAACAGTTACTAATCCAACATCCCGAGTGGCAAGGGAAAGTTGTTTTAGTACAAATAGCGAATCCTGCAAGAGGAACAGGTAAAGATGTAAAAGAAGTGAAAATGGAAACTTATTCTACAGTTAAACGGATTAATGAGACGTTTGGGAGACCGGGGTATGATCCTGTTATTTTTATTGATGAGCCGTTGAAGTTCTATGAACGGATGGCGTACTATGTTGCTGCCGAATGTTGCTTAGTGACAGCTGTCAGAGACGGAATGAATCTTATACCGTATGAATACGTTATTAGTCGCCAAGGTAAAAATAACTTTTTTTAATGATATTATAATATATTATGTGTGGCTGAAATTTGTGTCAAGATCATGCTATCATACCAAAAATGGCCTTTTTTTAACTTTTAGTTTTTTTTTAAGGTAACGAGAAGCTTGATAAGGTTTTGGGTTTAAGTCCATCTACACCAAAGAAAAGTATGTTGGTTGTGTCTGAATTTATCGGGTGTTCACCGTCTTTAAGTGGGGCTGTTCGTGTCAACCCATGGAACATTGATGCTGTTGCAGACGCGATGGATTGTGCATTGGAATTGAGTGAGCCTGAGAAGCAAATGAGACATGAAAAACATTATAAGTATGTTAGTAGTCATGATGTCGGGTACTGGGCTCATAGCTTTTTCCAAGATTTGGAAAGAACGTGTAAAGATCATGTGAGAAGAAGGTGTTGGGGGATTGGATTCGGATTAAGTTTTAGAGTGGTTGCACTAGATCTTAACTTTAGGAAGCTTTCTATGGAACATATTGTTTCAGCTTATAAACGAACTACTACACGAGCGATTCTTTTGGATTATGATGGTACTTTAATGCCTCAATCTTCCATTGATAAAAGCCCGAGTTCTAAGACGATTGAAATGCTTAATGCTTTGTGTCGAGATAAGAATAATATGGTTTTTATCGTGAGTGCAAAGAGCCGAAGCACACTTGTGGAATGGTTTGGTGAGTGTGAAAAACTTGGGCTCGCTGCAGAACATGGGTGTTTCCTCAGGTACCTTCTGTTTGATGATTAGCATTTGTATATCTTAAATTTCAAAAAGTCATATACTGATTACATTTTTATGGTGTTCAGGTTGAAACGTGACAAGGAGTGGGAAACTTGTGTACAAGTTGAAGAGTGTGGGTGGAAGCAGAATGCTAGACCGGTTATGATTCTTTATACCGAGACGACTGATGGGTCAACAATTGAAGATAAAGAAACTGCATTGGTATGGTCTTATGAAGACGCTGATCCTGATTTTGGATCTTGTCAAGCTAAGGAGCTTCTTGATCATCTCGAGAGTGTGCTTGCTAATGAACCCGTTACTGTAAAAAGAGGGCAGAGTAGTGTCGAGGTTAAACCGCAGGTATGAATTGGTCAACCCAGTACTTGGAATCAAAATATGAATATTTTTACTCTGAAATAATAGCAAATAACATATACTATATTTTATGTACGTGCAGGGTGTAAGCAAGGGACTAGTGGCGAAACGATTGCTAACAACAATGCAAGAGAGAGAAATGATTCCAGATTTTGTGTTGTGCATAGGAGATGACCGATCAGACGAAGACATGTTTGAGGTGATTACCAGTTCTGTAGCTTCTGGAGAATTAATTTCTCAAAAGGCAGAAGTTTTCGCATGCACTGTCGGGAACAAACCGAGTAAGGCAAAGTATTATCTTGATGACACTGTCGAGATTGCCAGATTAATGCAAGGATTGGCTTCGGTTTCTGAACAGTCTGTCAATGTCTTTGCTTTTGAATGACAGATTCTGAGGTTCCTACCCTTTGTTAAAACGTTGAATTTAGGTAGTTTGTATATATTTTATCTTTTAGTAATATCGCTATAACACGAGTGGGACAATGTTCACAAGAGTGGAAATCATTATAGCCAGATGATATGATGTAATTGTTGCTGTTAATGGACAATGATGATTTCTTTTGAGTTTTGACTAAAGGCAAGGGATCAAGGTTTTTCTTTTTCTTCAATTATTGTGAGAAGAAACGCGCACCTGTGGTCTGCTCTACTTCCGGTTACATATTTTGATCAACTCTTCCCAAATAACACAATGTGGGTCTTTGGCCTTGTTAGTCAGGTATTTATATTAGACACTACATTACCTGCTCAATAGTACAAGTTAGATGTTTTAGAGTATTGTGACGGTTATCTGAGATTTGAAGAATGAACCGAGACAGCACATTAGTTATCTAGCTGAACTGAACACCTGAGTGTGATCTTACTGAACCAATTGACTGTTATCAAGTGTCTCCTATAAGACTTGCTGCATAACACATATATTGCAGGTAGAGTAAAAAACCAATAAACACAACCAACATAGTTCGGAAATAAACTACTAATATTCACAAACACTAAGGATTCGTTTGGTAGGACGTAATGAAATGTTAAATGAATGGAATAAGCGACGTAATGTAATAAATGATGTAACGTAATAATTCATTACCCTTATTAATAATGTTTGGTTGGTATGATATGACGGAATGCAATCGATAAGAAAAAGACTAAAATGCTCATAGTTAATAAGAAGTGTATTCAATGTGGTTAGTTAATGATGGACTTTTATGTAATTTTGATTACATTACGGACGTAATGAAAAAAAAGGAGAGGACCCCTACGGAATGAAAAGGGTAGTTTTTGATGTAATGCGTCATTCATTGTAATAAATCATTACATTGTATAATTGTAAACAAACAAGATTTTTCCATTCAATCGTAATAACCGTTTCCATTCCAACTTTTATTACATCATACCAAACACTACGTAAGAAACACAAGAGATTTACAATAAATTAGTTTGTTTTATTATTATTATTATTATTTATAATGTTTGGTTGGTTTGATATGACGCGAATGCAATCGATATAGAAAAGATTAAAAATGCATCATAAGTTAATAAGATGTGTTTTCCAATGTGAGTTTGTTAATGGATGGACTTTTTATGTAAATTTTGAATTACATTTACGGACGTAATAAAAAAAAAAGGAGTGGACCCCTACGGAATTGAATATGGTAGTTTTTGATGTAATTGCGTCATTACATTTGTTATATAAATTTCATTTGCATACTTTGTTATACACAAAGATTTTTCCATTCATTAGTATATTTAGCTTTCCATTCTCAGAACTTTTTTACATAATACCAAACACTAGTAATGTTAATAATTATTTTAAAACATAGTCAAACAAGGATAATCAAAACAACAACGGCGAATACACCAAGCTAGAGCATCCTCAATGCAAAAAGCTTTTAATAGCTTTTTGCATTTAATGCATTAAATGCAAGACTTATTTAATCAATAGGACTTTTATGAAAGACTTTTAGTTTGTCAAGTTTTTCTAAAAAGTCATTGAAAAACCTTATAGTGCAATGCAAAAAAACCTCTTCTAAAAGACTTTTCCAAATAGTGAAAAACTATTCTAATTGTATGCATTGGAGATGCTCTAACAAAATACAATCTAGATGCAACTAACATAAACATATATTACACGCATAGTAACATGGGAACTAGTAAAAGATACATCATATATCATAAGGTTAAGTCTATATATTACCAACATACTTTTTAAATTTTACACATTTAGGTAACCAACTTTGAATATTACCAATATAGTCATTGAATCTTTCAAATTTGCGACGATATAAGTAATATGACCGTTTAGGTGCCGGTTGAAACTGAGAAATGACAGACACGTCATTTTTTATCTCACTTGGATATACCACCTCAAATGTTGACTTTACTTGACTGATGACATGTACCTCATATCTTAAAGGGTTAAGTCCATATATTACCAACGAACTTTCAAATTTTTACACATCTAGGTAATCAACTTTGAATATTACTAGTATAGTCATTAATACTTTCAAATTTTTAACGATATAGGTAATATGACTGTTTGTGTGCCGGTTGAAACTTGAAAATGACCGACACGTCATTTTTTTTATCTTACTTGTGAAGGAATGTACATATAAATAATATATGTCCGGTCTCGGTTTGAGCCTATGGAGATGCACACGTAATTCGTTGGTAATAGTT